>CAUYTI010143499.1:0-49500 GCA_963575145.1 Galago senegalensis
TATTTCTACAAAAGCAGAGTTTGGTGTGAGTGTACACTGCTGTGTAAGATTTTCCTGAATACCAGGTTTATATTTTAGTTGCAGAGTTTGAAACTCTACAAGTAGAAAATCATATGACACTTCTTCTGTAAGTTCCAAAAACCAGGTCAGCATGTGCACAGAAATACAAACAAACCCCATATTTGCATATCCATGCTTGCTAGACAGATTAAATCTCTCTAACCCGATTCAATGTCAGGTTTAATCTGATTTTGTTGATTTCTGAAGAAAATGCCGAGAACACCTTGCAGTGGGGCTGACCTGCATGCTGTTTGTGTTCAGTGATCTCATCAAACTGAAGTTTACCAATGTTTCTGTAAAGTAAACACACAGTGATCTTTCTAAATTTCCACTGCAGAGAGCTTTCTAGTTTCCAACCCATTTGTTTTTACTGCCTCTATTCATGAGATAAAATTATGATTTCAAGGCCAAAGTGGAATTCAGGGAAGATAAACCTGAAAACCTTTCATAGGTTTTAAAAACTCATTCTTTCAGACGGTGAAAAAGGGTATTTGTCGTCCTGGCTTGTCCCCAGACCGTCGGTGCAGGGGGTGGAAGCGGCTCCGGGATGGCCTCTCTACCAGCCCATGGTGCCGGGTGCCCCGTAGGCTGTCAGTTGGGTGGGGTGACGGCTGGAACTCTGAGGCGCTGCTCCGCAGCTGGCTCACATTTGGTAAGGACCTTCCATGGTACTGTGTAAGGCGCAGTTGCTGGAGCTTCTGGAATTGAACCCGCGACAAGGTGAGGTCGGTCATGAGCTGCTCGAAGGCCCGCGTCTCCTCGGCCTGCCGCTGTGTGTGCAGCGCGATCTTCTCGCTGAACTTCCGCGGGTTGGCGCTGCCGGAGCCGGGCGACGCGGCCATGGCGCCGCCCGGCGCGGGCAGGGACAGGCGAGGAGCGCGCGGCCTGGTCTCGGCCCACCCGCGGTCCGCAGGCCGCCAGGCCGCCCCCCCGAAGCCGGTCGTCCGGGGCGAAGCGGAGATGAGCCCCCGCGGCCCGGAGCCCGCGAGCGGCAGGGAGAGCGCCGAGGCCCGCCTCGCCGTAATAATTTATTGAGTCGTAGTATAATAAGAAAGATACTTGGTGACCTCTGAAAACTATTGGAATTTTTTGAGTTATGAGGGTTATAGGGACATCTATAGGGTCATCTTTTGTTCTAATGAGGTGACTTTGAGACACCCACAGATAATTTCTGGTCACCAGAAAGACTCAGCCTTGATTAGAAACTTGAAACTTTCAGTGTCATCCCCCAACCTCCAAAGAGGGTAGAGGGGCTGGAGATTGAGGTAATCTGTGACGGCTGCCATCATGCCAACCAGACGAAATCTCCAGAGAAACCCTATGTGAGCAGGTGCGGTGACACACTACAATGCTGGGTGTGCGTGCGCCCTCCCCGCGCACCTCCATCTGTGCGTCTCTTGTAAGTGCTTTTCTGAGTTCTGTGAGTCATTTTAGCAAATTATTGAACTGAAGGGGGGCGTCATGGTGTTGCCAGTCACTGTTCACCTGAATGGCCATTTCATGCAGGGTGCTGCTAATCAGGCCCTAAAAAAGCCAAATGAGCCATGCTGACATCTGAAAATTGTATTTTCACTTCCAAGACTATTCCATGGTACAAGTCAAGGACTCAGGGCCCTCTGTGCACCCAGTGAAGTATTAACTAACTATAAATTTAGTCTAGAATAAAAATGCTTTGAAGATATAGCCACTTTAAAATAGGAAGATGTTGTGCCACTTTGTAACCTATGAGGGGCAATCTGTTGTATATGAGGAACACTAACATTACTGATGTTTAGTTTACTGTGAGAATAAAAAGTAACAGAGGGCAAAAGGGGGCAGAGCAGTTCTTGGAGGGGATATCCTCACTCTTCTCCTGACTTGCTGGCTTTCTGTATTTATTTATTTGATTTTTTAATTAAATCATAGTTGTGTACATTAATGCATTTATGGGGTACAATGTGCTGGTTTTATATACAATTTGAAATACTTACAACAAACTGGTTAATATAGCCTTTATCGTACTTCTTAATTATTATCTTAAGACATTTATATTCTACACTTGGATTTGACATATACCCTTGTAAAATGCACCATAGGTGTGGATGGACCAATTACCCTCCCTCCACCTATCCTCCTCCCTCCCCTCCCCCTCCTCTTTCCCCCTTATCTTGGGCTGTAGTTGGGTTATAGCTTTCATATGAAGTGTGGGTGATTATATATTGGTTTTATAGCAGAGGTGAGTACATTGGATACTTTTCCTTCCATTCTTGAGATACTTTACTAAGAAGAATATGTTCCAGCTCCATCCATGTAGACATAAAGTCTCCATCTTTTTAAAGGCTGCATAATATTCCATGGTGTACATATACCACAATTTATTAATCCATTCGTGGATCAATGGGAACTTAGGCTTCTTCCATGACTTAGCAATTATGAATTGGGCTGCAATAAACATTTTGGTGCAAATATCTCTGTTACAAAGTAATTTTTGGTCTTCTGGATATATATCTATAATTATAGGATCAATGTCAGGTCTATTATTAGATCCCTAAATGATCTCCAAACTTCTTTCCACAACGAACATATTAGTTTGCATTCCCACCAGCAGTGCAGAAGTGTTCCCTTTTCTCCACATCCACACCAACATCTCTGGTTTTGAGATTTTGTGATGTGGGCTAAACCTACCAGAGTTAGATGATATCTCAAATTGGTTTTGATTTGCATTTCTCTGATGATTAAGGATGATGAGTGTTATGCCCAGATGGCGTGATGTCCAAAGACCACCCAGGAGCCGATGCTGATGCAATTAACACAAGGGCTGTTTATTCCAGTACCGGCTCAGACCCTCAGATCAACCCGATGCAGTGGGAGAGTGCTGAGGGACCCCGATCCTCCCGATGCGAGGGTTTTTATAGGGATCCTAACAGTGGTGGTCAATGGGCAACTTGGGGGGTTTCTAACAGGTAACTCTGGGGTCTCTAACTGGCAATTCACATGGCTTAGGCTTGAGGGTCTCTAAGAGATGACTAAAGGGTCACTGACAGGTGGCTTGAGGGTCTCTAATAGACAACTCTTTCTGATTGGTCTTTCCTCATGCAGATGCATCTGATTGGCTCTCACCAGGGGCGGTTTCCTCATGCAGGTTAATTGGACCTGCTCTTTCATTCCCCAGTTGACTTGCAACTAAGAGGATCCAATCATGGGTCCTGAGCAGTGTCTGATAAATCTGCTAGGGGTTTGTACTGTGATTTTAGGACCATGAGTTGCACTGCTCCCACTCATTCCTTGATAAAAGTGAGGAGTCTATTGAAGACATAGGGCCCAATGATTAATAGTAGTAGCAGTATGAGTAGGGGTCCGGCTAGGGTAGATATCAGAGTTGTCAACCAGGGGGGCCAATCAAACATTACTTCATACCACCCCTGTGACTGTTCCCGCTCTAGTTTCTATTTCTGGAGAACTTCTCTAACCAGTGCCATGGATTCTTTAACCACTCCTGAATGATCAACATAAAAGCAACATTCTTCCCCTAGGGCTGCACATAAACTGCCCTGTTGTAAAAACAGCAAATCTAGCCCTCTTCTATTTTTGAGCACCACTTCTGAAAGGGAAGTAAGGGATTCTTGAAGGTGGGAAATAGATTTTTCCATTCTTTCTATGTCCAAGTCTATGGCGGACTTTAGGGCCCCATAGTTCCAATTTTGCAAGACCAGTGCTAAGACACTTGTTTCTGCTCCGAGTCCTAATCCGAAGATTACTGACAGGTGATAGCAGACTGATAGCTGTGACTGGCTCTCTCCAAACTTGGTGACTATAACTTTCTAATCTCTGGTATATTACTTCTTTCTCATGGTAGATGAGTTTGGGAATCAATTGTACTAATACACAGAAATCTCAGGTTGAGTTTAAAACTGATGTATGTATATGGGGGGCTAAACCTGTGGAGCATGCCCACTACTCATAGCTTGGGGGAATAAGGTAACCTGTCCTATTCCATTGATGGGTCAGATTACATAGGTGTCTGTGAAGGAGGGTCACTTGCCCAATGCAGGTCCCCTGCCCTGAGACAGACTGGAGAGAAGGGGTTGGCCACACTATTGCCAGTGACAAGCAGTTGCTTCTTTGGAGATGGTACAGTTATCTTGGAGGGCTCTGCATTCATAATAGGGAGGCTTTGCATCTAGGTGTAACCAACAGAATTCAGTAAGGTCTGGTCTGGACTTATTTAACACCTGGTAGGTTTTGGTAAGAAGATTCCAAATGGGGTCAAGGTCGGTTGTACTTGGGTTGGTGATGTTACCTGGGATCGGGGAAATGGTTTGTGGTTTGGGGTTGTGAGATGGTGTTGCAAAATCAGATTTGGGCCCACTGCTATCAACTTGTCATGAGAGGGGGAGGTGTAGAGAACCTTAATGGTGACAATGCCCCCTGGGTTGCAACTGACACACCTATACAATTGGATACCCCAGGTCTTGCCGACTTCCCACCCTAGGCTCTGCTTCTCAGCCTTAGTGAAAGTCGGGCTCACTGGATTGCACTGCGGCTTAGTTTCTCCTGTGGTGCTGGAACAGGCTGGGGTTCCTCTCCTGGTTACCTTTAAGAGGTCCTTACCTGGTTGGGGGGGGGCACCAAATGTAGCCTGTGAAATGCAGTTCCACGAGGCTCAATAATAAGCATTTACACCTCCACACTGGTCCTGTCCACATAAAAGTGGGCACACATAAAAGTAATGTGACTGCAGGAGCTTAGGGTTTCTGATCCATCAGGGGTGTTTTACAAAGTCTTCTAAATCTACAACAAGCTCTGGGAACCAAGTGTCTTGGGGGTGTATCTTTGAGGTCTGATTTAAGATGGTCCCTATGCTAGCATCTATGACCTTCCAGCTTATGTTTAGAGGCTGATGTGGGTCTGGAGGGTGGGCACAACGAGTACATACAGTTACAGTTAACATTACATAGGCGGTATAGAACGCCTGAGCTTGAGTTTTAAGGGGTTATTTCTGTTCTGTTCAATCTTCCATTGTGGGATGAAGTCTTCTCTGATGGTGATGGGGTAGGCTAGCCTGGTGTGGGTGTAGTGGACCCAGGTGGCAATCCCATTGACCTTGAGAGCGGTGGGCATTGTCAGGACAATGATGTAAGGTCCTTTCCACCAGGGCTCAAGTGTCTCTTGCTGGTGCCTCTTGATGTAAACTCGTCACCTGGGTGGAACTTGTGTGGCTCTGGTGTAGGTTTGGCCTTGTAAATAGCTTTAAGGCAGGGCCATACATCTGAATGGACCCACTGGAGACTGTGGCCATCTCGTATGAAGCTACTCCTGTCCATGTACCAGGTTGCTTCAGCATCTGGTAGTGGTTGATTGGTCAGGTGCTGGGGGAGACTGTGAACCTGTGCTAAAATGTCTGCACAGTCGTGGAGGGGGATGTCTGCTTCTGGGTTAGGCAGCAGGGTGGCGGGGCTCAGGGTTACTCTGGGTAGGAACTGGATTCGCGGTGGGTTCAATAGCAGGCTCTGATAGTGTGTCATTTGTGCATTGCTCATCCATCAATCAGGGGGTTGTTTCAGTACTCCTTCAATAGTGTGGGGGGGTGGTTATCAGTAGTTCTTGTCCTAGGGTCAGTTTGTCTGCATCTCAGACCAACAGAGCAGTGGCAGCTATGATGGGCAAGCATGGAGGCCAGCCTGCCGCTACTGGGTCCAGTTTCTTTGATAGATAAGCCACTGGCCAGTTCCATAGTCCCAAGGTTTGGGTCAGAATTCCCTTAGCCACCCCCTTGCATTCATTCACATAAAGGTGGAAGGGCTTGGCGATGTCAGGGAGACCAAGCGCCAGAGAGGTCAGGAGGGTGGTTTTTAACTTCTGGAAGGCCTGTTTCATATCCTCAGTCCAGTTAAAAGGTTGCCCTCCTTTGGTTGCTTCATACAAGAGTTTGGCTCTCTTGGCGAATCCAGGGACCCACAGTCTACAAAACCCGACTGACCCTAGGAACTCCTGAACCTGTATTCATGAAGTGGGAGTGGGAATCCTTAGGACTGTTTCTTTTCTGGCTTCAGAGAGCCATGTCTGTCCATCTTTTAGAATACAGCCCAGGTAACTTGTGGATTGTTGGCAGATCTGCACCTTCTTGGAGGATGCTCTGTATCCTAGGTCCCCCAGGGTCTCCAGTAAGTCTCACGTTCCCTGCATGCAGGTTGATTCATCATCTGTGACTATTAAGATGTCATTCACATACTGAAGGAGGGTGAAGTTAGGATGGTGTCTGTGATACTCACCCAGGTCTTCATGTATTGCCTCATCAAAGATAGTGGGGGAATTTCTGAATCCCTGAAGCAGTCTAGTCCAGGTCAATTGTCCATTGATGCCTTTTCTGGGTCATCCCATTCAAATGCAAACAGGTTTTGACTTTGTGGTGCCAGTGACAGGCTGAAAAAGGAGTCTTTAAAATCCAATATGGTATACCATGTCTGGGTGGGGGTTAGGGAGCTTAAGAGGGTGTATGGATTGGGTACAGTTGGGTGTATATCTATTAACCATTTGTTGACTTCTCTCAGGTCCTGCACTGGTCGGTAATCATTGGTGAGGGGTTTCTTGACCAGGAGCAAGGGCGTGTTCCAAGGAGATTGGCACAGGATCAAAATTCCTACCTCAAGGAGGTGCCTGATGTGTGGTGTGATACCCCTTCTTGCTTCCTGCGACATCGAGTACTGCCTTACTTGGGCTGGTTTGGTTCCTAGCTTGAGTTCCACCAGGATGGTAGGGCAATGTTGAGATAGACCCATCCTGCTGGTTTCTGCCCATGCTGACGGGTATGAGGCCAGCCAGTCAGCCATATTTATGTCGACATCAGTGGACTGCTGATGAAGCTGATATTCATACTCCAAGAGTATCATCAGGACCTGGATGGGGTGGCCTTTCCCATCTATGACTTGAGTTCCCTCTTGTTCAAAGGAAATCTGAGCCCCAATTACTTAATAGATCCCTACCTAGTATAGGGTATGGACAGTCTGGAATGACCATGAATGCATGGGATACCCGGCCCATGCCTAGGTCCACAGTTCTTCGGGTATTGTCCATGAGTATTGTTTCAATCCGGGGGCCCCCTGCACCCAGGACTTTTTGGTTGCTCATTTGCCTTGATCTTTGACTAGGACCAAATGTTGAGCACCACATTGACCAGGATATCTATTGGAGTCCCCTCCACTCTGAGGGTTACCCTGGGTTCGGGGAGGCAATCTGAACCCCAACCCCTCTAAGTCACTGAGCTCTCCCAATTCCAGGATGTGGGCTTTATTGCAGGAGAGGTGACCATTATCCTGTCTTTTGGGGCACTCTTTGGCCCAGTGTCCAATTTCCTTACAATATGCACATTGATTTTTCCTTAGTCTTGGGCGATCTCCCTGGGACGGTTCCTTACCTTCACCGGCAGCAAGTGTCCGCAATCTTCATTCCTGTTCTTCAGAGGAGTCTGCCATAGTGGCAAACAGGATCTTGGCAAGGTCTTGCGCCTGCTTGCTGTCACTTGGGTCTGTTTTTCCTCTGGGGTTTCTCTGTTGTTATATACTCATTCAGGTACTGCAAGTAAGTCTTGCAAGGATTTTTCACCTAGCCTGTCTATTTTCTGAAGTTCTCTTTTAATATCAGTAGCTGACTGATTAACAAAAGCCATAATGACAGCAGCCTTACTTTCTTCAGCCTCTGGATCCATGGGCATATAAGTACGGAACACCTCCATGATCCTTTCTAAGAAGGCTGCAGGAGATTCAGTCTTTTCCTGTTAGAGATTCCTTACTTTATCCACATTGGTCGGCTTTTGAGCCGTCTTTCGGAGACCCCTCATTAGAGTCTGGCTGTAGACCTGGAGCCTCTCCTTACCTTCAGCAGTGTTAAAGTCCCCATCTAGGTGAGTCAGTGGGAATGCAGCATCTATTAATGCCTGGTTCACAGTGGGATTCCCATCTTTGCCTGGAATGGACTTCTGAGCTTCTGCCTGGATTCTCTCTCTTTCCTCAGTAGTGAAGAGGACCTGTAACAACTGTTGACAATCATCCTAAGTGGGCTGATGAGTGAAAAGAATAGAATCTAACAAATCAATGAGAGCTGTAGGTTTTTCTGAGAATTGAGGATTTTGCATTTTCCGACTATAAAAATCACTAGTGGTGAAAGGCCAGTAGTGAAGGGATTGGTTCCCACCTTCATCAGGAGGGCCTATGGCCTGGAGGGGCAGAGTATTGGAGTCAGCGGCTGCCTGGTCTGCTATAGGCCTCAGTTGTTCATGGTGGGCCTGCTGCCTTGTATAGGGTGGGCTACCTGCTGGTCCACCTGCTGCTTCTGCCTCCCTCGGAGGGGGTTGTCCTACCAGTGGTTGTCTCATGGGGGTCTGGTAAGGAGGGGGGAAAAGGGTTTCCTGATTCGTGCTGTCCTGTAAAATGAAGTAAAGCAGTGCAGCGGGCTTAAGGGGTTCTTTTGTGTGAGTTTTTTCATGGACAGTGAGGACCATGCCTGGCTGCTCCTGCCTGGGTGACAGCATTGGTTTCAGCCAGGCAGGAGGGTCCTCTACCAGGTCCTGCCAGATGGTGATGTAGGAGACCTGGTCAGGATAACCAGTGTGTGGTCAGTACACACTATCTTTAACCTGGTAAATTATTGGGGGGTGGAAAGTCCCTTCTGTGGGCCAGCCTATATTGAAGTTTGGCCATTCATTTTTACAAAAAATTTCTAATTTTCCCTTCCTAACAGTGAGGCCTAAATTCTGGGCCCTAAATCCTTAAAGTGTGCAAGAATGAGAGACAAGGGGGTCGTCTGTGTCTGTCCCATCTTGTCGGTCAAAATTGTCCAGCACAGAACAAATAACACACACAGTGCACACAATGAAACAAACACTAGGCCTCTGGGGGATCGGAGGCAAAACTGAAAGTGGGACGAGGGTGGCTGACTGCCTTTTTGCAGGAACAACCCACGACATTTGCTCAGAGGATCCAGATGGGTTGATTCCACCTGATCCCTATCAAAAGGGGCTAAAGGGGCTGAGGATTCCACATCCCAGTCCCTGTCAAATGGGGCTGTAGGGGCCAGGGATTCCACATTCCAGTCCCTATCAGAGGGGGCTGAAGGGGCCAGGCATTCCACGTCCAAGTCCCTGTCAGTGGGAGCTGAAGGGGCTGGGGATTCCATGTTCCAGTCCCTGTCAGAGGGAGCTGAAGGGGCTGGGGATTCCACATCCCAGTCCCTATCAGCGGGGCTGAAGAGGGAGGGGGCTGAAGGGGTGCAGGAACGTCTCTTTCTGGCATTACTAAACTCAGGCCTGTACTCAAAACACAAAGGCAAACTGAAACACTAAGCGCATAAACTCAGAAACAAACTGAAACAAAACACAATCACAAACCAAAACAAAACGTGGTCACAAACTGAAACAAGATGAAGACCCAATCTGAAACAAATTGCCATCACAAACTGAAAAAAACGGACACAATACTTACTGGCCCTTTGGATTGGAGTCCTCAGGGGTCTCGGAAATCCGATCTTGGTGGAACCCCCCAAAATGTGTCCAGATGGCGCAATTTCCAAAGACCACCCAGGAGCTGATGCTGATGCAATTAACAAAAGGGCCGTTTATTCCAGTATGGGCTCAGACCCTCAGATCAGCCCACTGCACTGGGAGAATGCTGAGGGACCCCCCATCCTCCCCATGCGAGGGTCTTTGTAGGGAATCCTAACAATGGTGGTCAACGGGCAACTTGGGGGGTTTCTAACCTGTAACTGGGGGGTGTCTCTAACTGGCAATTCAGGTGGCTTGGGCTCAATGGTCTCTAACAGATGGCTCTAGGGTCTCTAACAGGTGGTTTCAGGGTCTCTAACAGACAACTCTTTCTGATTGGTTGATCTTTCCTCATGCAGATGCATCTGATTGGCTCTCACCAGGGGCAGTTTCAGTGTGCAGGTTAATTTGGCCTGCTCTTTCAATGAGCATTTTTTCATGTGTCTGTAGCCATGGGCCTGTCTTATTTCTTTTCTGAGACAGAGTCTCACTTTGTCACCCTTGGTAGAGTGCCCTGACCTCACAGCTCACAGCAAGTGATCCTGTTGTCTCAGCCTCCAATGTAGCTGGGACTACAAGCAACTTCCATGACATCTGGCTACTTTCTTTTTTAGAGGCAGGTCTTGCTCTTGCTCAGGCTGGTCTCCAACTCCTGAGCTCAGGCAATCCACCTGCCTTGGCCTCCTAGAGTGCTAGGATTATAGGCGTGAGCCACTATGCCCAGCCTGGCTTTTCTGTAAATAAAAATGAAACTGTTAATTTCCCATCAACTTCTCTGTTGTTTGGCTTGGGTGATGGATGGACTCCTTGGTCTGGCAATAAGGGGAACCCCCGAATTTGTAAAATGTTTGTAGCCAGGGCACCCCATTTCTGGCTGATATCTGAAATGGAGGTAGTCATGGGAGTGAGCTCTTGACCTGGGGTATAGTGTCAGAATTGAACTAAATTGTTAGAAAAGACACTACATATTTGGAGTCAAGAGGAAAAAAATCTCCACTCATTTGGTGTCAGAAAACATAGGGTTTGCTATAACAGCCCTTCGCAAATAGTGTGGGCAGAGAAAGAACGAAAGGGTGGGAGTTAAGGAGCTTTGGCCTATGGCGACTACCTGGCCATCCATGGCAGGAACCTGCAGCTGTGCTGTAGTCAGTTACCTGAGATAACAGTCACCGGTGGAATTTGGAGGCGATGACAGAGTCCCAGGGAGCTGGCCGGTGCACGTACTAAACAGGATCTTCTGGCTTGCCGCTGTGACAGTGGGAATGAAAGCGAAAGTGCGTGCTGGGCCGCCCCTGCGCGGTGGGCCAGGCTCAGAGTTGGATGAGGCTGCGCCTGCGCAGTGTACCAGACTCAGAGTTGGACTAGGCTGTGCCTGCATGGTGGGCCAGGCTCAGAGTTGGGCGAGGCTGCACCTGCGCAGTGGGCCAGGCTCAGAGGCGGACCAGGGTGAGCCTCAGTCAGTGGCCTCAAAGCCACCCACAAAGGATAAAACAGAAGGCACCTCTAAGGCCTCTGGTCGGCAAGAAGACAGACACAGGGAAAGATAAAATCTAGAAACCTTCAAACCAGGGCATAGCATGTGGGTTGCATCTTATTCTGTGGGTCTTCTGGACTAAATGAGGGGCCAGCAGGCAGGGTCTTTGGTTTTACAGGCTCCAGAGTGCTAGAGCAGGTCTGGGTTCAGACAGGCCCTGCGGCTGACTGTGGGACGATTGCAGAGGGCCATCCATCACTCAGACACTGAGGAAGGTATTCTGGAGGGAATAGGAAGCCTGGTGGTCTGGATAAAGCCATTACCAGGTGAGTGTGCCCTAAGGGGGAGGTGGAAGACCCCGGATAAAGCAGCCCACACACTGTGCAAGCTCTGTGGGAGTGGCTTTCAGATAACCAGGAATATACAGCCTCTGAATATGCCCATTACCCAGGCATTGCTTATATGAGCACCCCATGTAACCTTACTCCTGCAAAGCTGAAGAACAGTCTGACAACCGTTATTGATTTGCTGTCTCAACTTCCCCATATGGGTCTTAATGGCACCATGATCATTAAAATGATTAACAAGAAAGTTGGGAGGGACAGAAGGGACAGTGGGATGAATGTGGCAGGCATCCATGGTGTTGAAACCAAGGGTGTTGACACAGAAGTACCAAGGGTGGGTGGTTGCGGACAGTAAAGTCCCCAAATGAGTTCTCTCCATTTACTCTGGTTTGGTGGAATCAAAGAGGGCAAAGGTTATGATGCGAAATCCTACCTGAAATGGCTTAGAGCAGTGAGTAGGCAGATTAGAAGATGAAGATTAAGGAGTGGTCAGGGTCTTCTGTAAACACATCAATCAGTACAGTGGACAGGGGCTGGTGAAAGGTGTGTGCAGAAGAGGCCAGAGAGGAGGCTGCCTGGGGGCAGCAGTGCAAAGCTGGGGTCTGCGCCCAGGGGCAGGTAGAGATGCAGGGTACATTCCGCAGCTTGCCTAGAAAGTTAGGGGATTTTGGCAGGAACTTCTCTGAGGGGTGGGCTAGTCAGATGCTTTAGTGTTTTTGTCTTGGAGAGGAGAAGGAGGAGGAGAGAAAAGTTTGTGTGTGGCTGTGTTAGACCCCCCAACAGCTGAGACAATTTATCAGTTTTACCCATTAGGCATTGTAAGGATAGGGCCAATGACTTTGAGCTGTGTAAGGACTACAGGGATGTCCAACCTTTTTTTCCTTGTGCTGCACATTGGAAGAGTAAGAGTTGCCTTGGGTCATGTAGTAAATACACAGATACTAACAAAAGCTGATGAGCAAAAGAAAGGTGCTTGCATACTCTTTGTGATGTCAAACACCACAGATGTGCAAAACAGTCCTCACAACATCAGCATGATCTTGAGGGCCACAGGTAGGACACCCTTGATCTAGAACAATGTTTAAAGATTGGAAGAAATCTTGACCACCCCCCAAATATAAATAGAATGCTTAAAAAATTGAAATTAGTAAATATTAATTGAATGCTACAGAAAATATTTGAGCTAGTCAACTGCAGCTCAACTCATGTAGTTATATTAAATTTTATTTCATGTGTGAGTTAAGTGCATTGCCGCACATTTTTATAATGACATAGGTGATACCTTTTAGAATCAGAATGCCTGAGGCCCACAGAGGGGAAGACAGCCTCAGGAGAGATGTTCGGGATGTAATGAGACATTCAAGGGCAGCCAACTCAGATGTAGGAGGGCTGTTCTTCCTGGAAGGAAGGTCATGTCCCTGTTGAGATCCGGACGCTGAATAAGGACCAGCCAGGTAAAGAAGGGAGGGGTGGGAAGAAGAGATTCTAGTCAGAGACAATAACATGGGCAACTAATTCAACACAAATGCTAAGTGCTTACTATGTGCCTGGCATGGGCTAATGTCTTAACTGTAGTGTTTAAAGTAGGCTGTGTGGCTGGGCATGGTGGCTCACACCTATAATCTCAGCACTTTGGGAGGTGACAGGAAGGATTACTTGAGACCAGGGATCCAGACCAGGTTGAGCAGCATAGCGAGATTCTGTCTTTACAAAAAATAAAAAAAATTGGGCAGGGCCTGTGGCTCAAGGAGTAGGGCGCTGGCCCCATTAACTGGAGGTGGTGGGTTCAAACCAGCCCTGGCCAAAAACTACAAAAGTATAAATAAATAAATAAAATAAAACAAATTATCCAGGCATGGTGGTGCATGCCTGTACTCCTAGCTATTTGGAAGGGTGGGATGGGAGGATTGCTGGACCGAGGAGTTAGAGGTGCAGTGAGCTACAGCCAAGTCGCTACAGCAGAGTGAGACTCTGTTTCTAAAAAATTAAATAAAAATTTGAAGAAAGTAGTGTTTGTGATAACCCAGTAAGTAGGTACTATTATTATTCTGGTTTAAAGCTGAGAAAATGGAAGATAAGAACAGTTAAGTGAGTTGCGTAAAATCACAGTTTTTAAGTGGTGAATCTAAGATTCAAACCCATTTGAGAGCCCATATTAGCTGCCAGACACTGGTTCTAGGATCCTGGCAGCTCCTGTTCCCCAGGGAGCTAACATTTTGATGGTCTATTGCAGAAGCAAACCTGAGACAGAGACAACAGACATATTCAGGGAATTGAAAGCTCTTTCATCCCCAAAGGAATCTTGAAAATTTGCTGCTGTAATTCCTTGTTGGAATCATAGGGGGGAGCTCCATATTGGGTGAGGGGCAGTAAGATTGTTGGAAAGCCAACTTGGCTCCGGAATTTGTCTTTCGGCTTTAGGGATATTCACACTGTACTTTAGAAGACAGATGAGAATTTATTTTTATTTAAAAATTTATTTTACAAGTATTTCATCTGTTACAAGAGCAAAACATGTTCCAAAGGGAAGAATGGACACATTGCTGTGCTCCATGTCTGAGAAAGCAAAGTAGATCCCTGTCTGCTGCCCACGCGCAGTGAGGGCAGACAAGGGAGTTGGCATGGTTGAAAAATGTGTTTTTATAAAAAGTTGCTGAAGGAAATGAACATGATAGTGAGTGGTCAAGTTCTAGGAATTAAAAAAATACACTGGGTCTATTTTATAAGAGGAATTCAAAGAAATAAGAGAGTTAAATATTTTTATAAAATGTTCTGTAGACTTAATAATGTGGTTCTTTAAAATTTGTCACTTCTTCATAGCAGGGAGATAAGGTTTCACAATGGTGGACACCAACATTTTTGGTTCTGTATGAATGTTGTTTAAATTATACATCATTCTCTTTTATAGCTAAATTGATGAACTAAAAATATATCAGAACATCAATGTACTTTTATTTGTATATAATAATACCTTATAATTGCTGAGCTGATCATACTTACATGCTATTTCATTAAACACTCCCAGTTCCATGCAATGTAAATTATAACTGCTACCGCTTTGGGTATGAGGAAATCAGAGTTCAGGAAGGTTACCTGCTTTTCCTGAGACACAGCGGTGTCATTGGAACCTGAGCCCTGAGCTGACTGCAGGTCTCCAGCTGCATGTGTGCAGCAGGTAAGGAAGGGCCCAGTGTCCGCGGGACTCAGGGCTGCTCCGTGGCTGTGTCCTCACTAAATACTCTGTTCAGTCATCAGTTTCCTGTTCTATAAAGTGGGGGTGACGCTGTGTGTCTCATAGCCTTGTGATGAGGAGTAAGTAAAATTATGACAAAATGAAGTGCTTACTTAGCACATAGTATGTCTTCAGTTAAGGATTGCTAGTATTATTGATAAGGAATAAAGGAGAAAATAAAAATAGTGACAATAATGCTTGTTATTTGCAAGGAAACAATAGATCAAAACAGTAGCTCTCAACTGGAGGCAGTTTTGGCCCCCTGCGACAGCACATTTGGCAATGTCTGGAAGTGTTTTTGATCATCACAATTGGGAAGCTGCTACTAGTATCTAGTGGGTAGAGGCTAACGATGGCACTAAGCCTTCTACAGGACAGGCCACATGACAAAGAATTATCTGGTCCAAACGTCTGCAGTGCTGAGGTTGGGAAGCCCTGTGCTAAACACCAGGACCTTCCTTTTCCACTCCTACTGTGGCACCTGACTAGCCTTACCAACCACCACCAGCACCACAGGGATACACTGAACATATGTTTATTAAGTTGTGTGAACTTCAGTTCTCCAAGCATCAAAAGTGTGTAAATAGGAGATAATATGTTATCTTTGCAAGTGTAGCACACAAAAACAAGCTCCAGGAAATGATACAGCTTATATTGGACACAGAAATAGAGTGGTAGTCTCGAGTTTCTAATTAGAAAATTTATCAGTGTAAGGAAAGTTCTTTGTGGTTTAGAGTCAGTTTTCAAAACTGATGATTTGTGGTTTAGTCATTTAAAAAATAAGTTTTCATATGATGGGACAGCTTAAAGTCGTCAGCAAATGAACTTCTTAGCTGATTTTCCATCACTTGTGGAATAGCCAGAGCCTTTGTAACACCAGTAAGATAGGATTTAATGAAAAAAAAAATTATGCTAATTTTTATCCAATTGGAAAAGAACATAATTTAGATTTATTAATGTAAAGACCAAAATGCAGTCTTCTCCTACTTGGAAATCAAAAGACTTAGTACTTTTAGTGATGATCTTAGTCTCCCTTACTTTGAATATTTCAAAACTAATTATATTATGAAAATTGAATCCCACACACCCATTCACTTAGAGTATAGTGATTATGATGAACTAATTTTTTTAGATTTATGATCTGAATAATTTATTATTGTGTGATCCACTCCACATTAATGGCTTCTGCAAAGTAGTGAAGAAAAAGGAATCTTTCACCAACTTGTATTGATTTTTGTGGCAAGATTTCCTGTGTGTATGTCACAGTCTATCAAGGGTGGCGCCTGTAGCTCAGAGGAGTAAGGCGTTGGCTCCATATGCCGGAGGTGGTGAGTTCAAACTCAGCCCTGGCCCCAAACTGTCACAGTCTATCACACAGGGCTCAGAGATGTCAGGGTATATGAGGTACTGATGTAGAGGGCATTTATGAAGGGTGATCATTATTTTAATGAGGAATATTAAGAAAGATGCTTTGTTGTAGGTAAAATCAACATCTTACCATCATGACTGTGCCCTCAAAAGTGGCCACAGGGGCGGGGCACACACTTGTCTGGTCCTACGGGGGCCAATTTGCTGTGGGGGTTGGAGGTGAAGACCATGGTGCCCCACCTCCTCTCGTTCGGTGATGATGTGAGAGGGCTGGGGTGGGAGACGGGAGGAGGCGTCATTTGTCTCCCATGGATGTATGCATGTTATTTTTTACTTTATCAGGTTTTTTTTTGCAGTTTTTTTTTTTTTGGCTGGGGCTGGATTTGAACCCACTACCTCTGGTATATGGGGCCGGCGGCCTACTCCTTTGAGCCACAGGTACCACCCTATTTTATCTAATTTTAAAAATTGTGGTGAAATACACACATATGTGTTTATTGACTAACAGTACATGCCAGGCCTGTGTTTGTGTGGGCAACAGGGCAGAGATGAAGGCAGAGGAGGACAAAGGGACAGAGGGACAGAGGGACGGGGGCAGCTTGAGAAGGGAACACTTGCTTTTCTCGCTTTCATAAGTTTGGGGTTGCTGCACTGGTCATAAGTACAGGAGAGAGTACAGGACAGTCTGAGAAGGACTAGCTGAAGGAAGCTGTCTGACTTAGGGTCTTTTTTAGTATAAAAGAAAACAAACCAAACCAAACCCCAGAATGAATGAACAAACAGAAACCCCCCAAACCAAAGGTATGGCTGAAGTTGATAAGTTGCACAGTTCATAAATAAAATAGGCTTGCTTCGGTGTGAGGTGTAAGGCCTTTAAAAACACTGAATCCTGCAGTTGGCAATGTTCATCATCCTTGTGAAGGGAACAGGACCAGCCAGATTGACAGGATATTGATGAGCGTTGGCTTCAGTTCTGGAGAGACTTCTGTGAGGAAGATGGTTTTAAGGAAGGGAGAAGCCAGTGGGTGGGATTGGGAGAGAACTCCAGGTCCAGGAGATAATTTAGAAGGAGTAAAGAGCAAGAAACAGGGGCGGGGGGGAGGGGGGAAGATGTGGCAGGTGGAAGGGAGGGGTGCCCGGGCAGCTGGGCCCTCAGGTTGGGCGGCCCAAGCTCACGGGGAGGCTGCAGGTGCCGGCTGTGGGGTTCCCCTAGCCCAGAAATCCAACCCAGGTAGGAAGTGAGGGCATCATCTGAGGAGCAGGAAGGGGAGATTCTGAGGGAAGTAAGTGCTGGTTACATAAACCTTCCGAAAGCTTCTATCCTGTGTGAGGTTTTAGGCAGCTTGGAGCTATAAAATACTCTGGCCTGCTGGGGGGTCTTTGTGGGGCACTCCAGTGGAGAGAAGAAATGTTCCAGGCTGAGTAACCGCACTGGGCTCTGCCTTGCCTCAGTTCCCAGTAGGGCGACATAGAAATCAAGAAAATATGTTTGCTCTCCTCCCGGCCCCCTGCCCCTGAGCCTCCCACATCCATATATGTAACTCTTGGTTGACAGAAATCTTTGTGTTTTAATAAGCTTAAAGGTTGAGGGGTGGGAAATGAGAGTTTGTTGGAGATAATTCATCCTGTTTAGACTGAAGAAAGTGATAAAATCAGTAAAAACAAACCCCCTCCCGGAACCGTGCTGGGGTGCGTGGGGCCAAATTAAGTTGAAGAGAGTGTGAACATAAACTTTTCTCACCAGCTGCACAACGTGGTGTGAGGGAAGATGGGAGGAGATACAAAAATAGACAGCATTAAGTTAAAGGGGATAATTATGAGAGCCAAAATGGGAGGGGAATGTTACAAAGGCTCTGGCCATCTTTGGAGACTGGAGAGGTTTCTGGGAACATTTCCTTTCAGGACACCACGGGACTTTACACTGTTCAGGATTTAACCAGGTCCTAAATGTATATGTTTTAAATATACACAGACACAGACAGTTTTTGTTTTTGTTTTTTCCTCTGGAGGGAGGACAGAGTAGGAGATGTGTTCTTGGTTACCATTTGGAAAGCAGGTTCTGGGTACATTTTATTTTGCCTCTAAAAGCTCTGGAGAACAGTTAGCAATTGGTCCCCAGAAATAACAGGGCTTCCTAGAACTTAGGGGGAAGGAAATGGATGACTTCTTTAATTACTGTGGTATTTGCTTAGTGTAGGGTGGGTTATAACTAAAGATAGAATTCTGGGCGGCGCCTATGGCTCAAAGGAGTAGGGCGCTGGCCCCATATACCAGAGGTGGCGGGTTCAAACCCAGCTCCAGCCAAAAAAAAAAAAAAGATAGAATTCTGACCATTGCCCAGGAGAGAAGTAAATTCAGAAGCAATACACAGTTGTGTGGAGTCGCTAGGTGAAGTAGCCTGGCTCCATCAGAGAGGCCTGAAATTTGTTTTCTGATCTAAACAGTTTAAGTTCAAGGCATTATTATTTACGTATAGAGAGCAAATGACTTTAATGTAAGCAAGAAAGTTGATTTACTACAAAGATTTGATTGGGATAGCAAGAAGGTGTCCATAGGGCCTTAAATAACTGTTAATCATTCTTTTCTGCTGGGGGTTATAGCACTTTTACTGATGAACACCAGAAACAAGAAATGCTGCAGCTGGGGTGTCCACACAGGGGCAGCAGGAAAAGCTTCTTGCCATTTGATGGTCCATTTTTGTTGAAATTGTGGACTTCATAAGATTGAAGAAATGATATATTCCTACATGTTTATCCTGTTTATCAGCTGTGTGACTTAGCTCAAGGCTAGGCTTAAAAGGCATTTAATGAACCTGGATTAAACTAGATGACAGGTTCTGATTTAAATAAAAATTAAAGATATGTCTCATAGCAATGCTGTGCATGGATTTCTTCAGGCTTCTTAAAGACATTGTTTGGTAATAGTGACATTTATGTTCATTGGTGTGGGAAGCGCTGGGGGAATGGCCAGAAGGCCTATTCATTGTCTTCAGCTTTTTGGTTGACTTACATTTCTTTGTGTTTGAAAATTATGATACTGAAGAATTTTTTTTTTTTGAGACAGAGTCTCACTTTGTTGCGCTCAGTAGAGTTCTGTGCTGTCATAGCTCACAGCAACCTCTAACTCTTGTGCTCAAAGTGATCTTCCTGCCTCAGCCTCCCAAGCAACTGGGTCTACAACAATAGCCCACCACAATGCCTGGCTATTTTTTAGAGGTGGGGGTCTTTCTCTGGTTCAGGCTGGTCTTGAGCTCCTGACCTCAAGCAATCCACTTGCCTTGGCTTTACAGAGTGCTAAGATTACAGGTGTGAGCCACCAGGTACGGAAAAATCCCTGGAAGCATCTGTGTCTGTGTGATGAATCTCAACTTGGTTTCACTCCAACACCTCCCTGCCCAGAGCCTGCCCTTCCTCCAGGCTGGGAGACCTGTAGCGTCCCCTGGGCCCGTGGGGCCGGACACCAGGCCTCCTGCCTGAATCAGTCTTTCTCTTCTGCTTGTTGTTTTTCCAGCTCATTTTGTCCTTTTTGTTCACGGATTCAGAGGTGGTGATGCGTGTGGGGTGGCTGACATTTATTAAGCATATGTCACACTTCAGGCATTTTGTTGCTGTTTATGTGCATCATTTAATAATATCCCCATTTTACAGATGGAGGAACAGAGGCTCAGCGAATACTACTGAGCTCACAACTGGTCAGTGGCACAAAGCCAAAATATAAGTGTAGATCTTTTTGGTCAGTTTTAGACTTATACTGTGTCTGGAGTTGCTTCTTAGCTATTGCCTGTGTGAAGGCCTGTTCCCTAACTGCGTCTTTAGCTATTAGAAGGCCAGGGTCTTATGTTTTAGTCTGCATAGAATAGGCCCTCAATAGGTACAGTGTTCTGTTAGGATGAAAAGTAAAATGTAAAAATATTAAAGGATTTTATTAATAGGCTAAATATTAGAAGAAAGACAAAAATCTCAGGCAATGAATTTCTCCAGGTTACGGTGTGAACACTGGACACAGTGGTTCTGAGTGTGACCAGAACCACATCCGCAGGAGTCTGGGCATTGGTCAGAGGGGGTTGAGGACTGTCTTGTACTAGTGGGTGGTGGACAGGGATGTTGTCTGCCTTGCAGAATGAAGGACAGTCTCAGTGACTCTCCAGGCCCCTAATGCCACTGGACCAGCAGGGTTCTTGCTGAGAAGCACCTGGTTTGGCAGCCAGGTGATGGAGGATGGGGGCCTGGAAGCCAGAGCGAGCTTCCCACCTCGTCAGCCCCTGTCAGCCCTAGGAGTCTGCTCACGTTAACAACAAGCCTTCTCTACTCCTGGTCTGGTATGAGTCAGCTCTGACTCCCCAGCCTCTAGAAAGTGTCTCAGAGGCAAGCTGTGGTCTTTGAGGAGTGAAGAGCTCACTAGACTGACAGTGTAGGAATCGAGGTATATTCTAAAGTGGTGCTTCTCAGCCCTGGTGTGCTTGGGTGGCTCCTGGAAATCTGGTGGAAATGCGGATTCAGATTCCTGGGGCCTGGGGTGGGGCCCATGACAGGGACTCGCTGGTGGTCAGCAGATGTGCACAGTGTCTTGGGGTTAATACGTCATTTTTAGACCTTTAGTGAGCGTCTACTGTACACTTTAAATTACAAAAATGGGGTGGCAGAGGTTTTATGTAAGAAGTACAGTTCAGTTTCTTCACAGAAGGAGCTGCCATCTGCTTTGCCACTTTTATCTGAGACACAGAGAGGGGGAGAGAGAGCACATGGATAACATTTTTTCGGGGAAAAAGGAAGAGAGGTATTATATCTTGCGTCTATTTCCTTTCAACAAAAGGAAATGTCCCCAAGTAATTTTAGAGATTTTGTGACTAAATAAAATAAAAGCCTGGCAACCATTCTTGGACGGGGGTGTAAGCCTTGCACACCTTGGAACTCGTATGGACTGTGTGCTGGGGTTTCTGCTGAGCGTGAAGTTGTATCATACGTGTCCATGTGAATTGCAAAGTGTATCTATCAGGCAGTTGCTTTCTTAAATGTTACTGGAGAAGAAAGAACTAATATTTTTCCTCATGAAAATTGAAGCCTCGAGTTAAGGGGAAATGGTTCCTGCAGCAGCCTTGACTGGGGACTTTACGTATTAATAAAGTTTGAATGTAGTCATTGAGAGAAGAGGCTACTCATTATCCACTTAAAACACGTCCCGGCTGCAGTGCGGTGGTGCACAGAAGCCAAAGCAACTGGCTCTACATTTGGCCAGCTGATTTAGCAAGAATTTTTGCAAATTATGCAGTTCTTCCAGATGGTGCTGTTGGGTTTGTTAGAATGTTTTAAAACACTGCTGCACTTGACCATGAGCTGGATTCCCAGCCTCCTAGACTTACCTCCTGACAATGCTAGACTGTCTTCCACAGACAGCTGGGGACAGGAACAGACCTTCCCTGTTACCTCATGATAATTGATTTCCTTTAAAAACCACTCATATAATGAAATAATTTGGTGGCAGAGTTGGCCGAGGGAGCTCCTGGACCTTTCCTGGTAACTTTGCTTATCCCTGAATTGGCAGAGTCCCGTTTTCTATGGCTCTTGACTGACTTTGTGCTGCTCTGCCTGGAGGTCAAGAAGGTGCTGTCATCTCTAGGAGGGATGTCAGAGTGCTCTGCGGCCTGCAGTGCATCCCCCCATCCCCCTGAGGCTGTGTGTGGGGTCCATGGCCGGGTGTGTTCAGAGACAACAGCTGGAAGCTGCCACTTTATCCAGGAAGAGGTTTCAAAATTTGCCTCTTAGAAACTGTCAGCAAGTTCAAGATACTGTGTCATTGTCACAGCCCAATTCTTGCTCAGGTCTTTACAAGGAGGGCCCAGACCTACACTGTGGGTTGCTTGCTGGTTGCCATGGTTTCTGTTTGAATCATCACCGTCTTGTTCATCTTCCTCTGTGCCCCTTTGGTTCTACTTACTTTTTGGCTTTATGTGAGCAGCGTCTCTGGATGCATGAATGAGGCAGATAAGATCCCCATTGACTGAACTGCCCTTCATCTATTTTTAGCACTGTAAAGAATTTACCATAGCCTTTGGCATAATTCAATCACTGGAAGCCAGAGAGCAAATTCCAAGGGTTTTTTTTTTTTATTTTTTAATTTTTTTAACCTTTTCTGGAGACCTTTAGTACAGGCTAAGCTTAAAGGCACATGTGTCAATCACTGACTGTTTGAGACATGTCATACTTAGGCTTGTATAATCACCACCAGATTGTCACTGTCAGCAAGACATTTAGCTCTGGCTCCTGAGTTTGTGTTGCAAGCGGCACAGCCTATTCTGTTCTGTGTGGCTCTGGCAGCGAGGAAGCAAGCAGCGTCTACTAAAGGGCTGGTGACCGGTCCGTTCTCTCAGTTAAAGATGTAGCTTTAACTGCTCCATGTGCATCTTCTGTCTCTTCCATCCCCAGTGACTCTCCATAGGTAAGGACGATGTATCTCATTCACCACTTACTACAGTCTGGACCTTGGCGTCCCCCTCAAATGTTGGAACCTCATATCCAATGTGACAGTGTTAAAAGTTGGAGTGTTTTGGGAATGGGGTTAGTGCCCTTATCAATGAAGTTGAAGGGAGCTGCCTTGACCTTTCTGCATGTGAGGTCACAGCAAGAGGGCAGCAGGTGGAAGAGCAGAACATGTGCTCACGGGACACTGAATCCGGTGTTGCCTTTATCTTGGACAGCCCAGCTGCCAGAACTATGAGCAGTAAATCCCTCTTATTAATCTCTTGACCAACACTCAGCTTGTCTTGGTATGGAGCTTCCTCAGCTTTGACAGGAATGTGTGTGTCACCCACCACTTTGGCTGTAAGAGCACCCCTGTCCCCTCTCTGCTTCCTGGTGTGAACTCCCTGAGGCTGCTGGCGCTGTCCTCCAGTCCACACTTGCTCGTCTCCTTGGCCCTGGATGGTCAGCGTGACTCCTGCTAGCAGAGCGGCCCTGCGGCTTCTGAATAGCACTAGTTAGTGATATTAGTTCCTTTCAGTCTGGCTCTACCAGGAAGCCGGCAAGACAGTCGTCCTGTGGTGTGACCTGTGATGGTCTGCGATGCGTCTGCTTGGCCTAGCTGAACCATACTCCACTGAATTTCCTTTCCAGGATGTTCCTGGCAAGGGTGGTCTACAACAGAGATTGTCTTGCAAAAACTGGAGGACAGAAGCGAGGAAGTGGTTGTTTTGCAGCATCCACATAGCTTCTCCCAGTTATCCAATAAACACTGATCTAGGCGCTGCCATGAAGGGACTTTGCAGCTGTAATTGAAGTCCCTGATTCCTTAGTCAAAAGGAAGATTATTGTAGGTGACTTAATCAAAGGCCCATAGCAGAGCAGAGGGAGCCGGAGAGCCTCTCCACTGTCTGGGACGGCAGCGCCCTGGCTGCTGCTGCTGACCTGGTGAGTCGCCTCGATGGCCCGGCCTCCCCAGTTCCCTTTCAGCTGGATCTACCTCTAGTTCACTGGCTCTTGGGCCAAGTGTGGTCATCCAGCTCCAGGACAAAGAGCCCTGGCTTCTGCAGGGACCTTCCTCACTCTGGCCTGGCTGTGACCTCCCTTCCCAAATGCCGGCCCCACAGGGACCAGGCCTGCTTAGCTGCTCCTACCATTGTGTAAGACAATTCTTTGTAATAAATAAGTGGACAGATTTTAAAAAAATGCCTGCATTAATACGTTATATGCTTTCAAATGGCTGAAAGGAGGATACTAAATGTTCCCAACACACTAAAAAAATGTTGAAGGTTTGAGATGACAGCTGTGCTGACCACCCTGACCTGAACACTGCACACTGTACACACAGCCTCATCTGTGCAGCCACAGTGCGCAGTTATCAGGTGTCAATTTTCAAAATTCAGAAACAGCAGCAGCAATAAAAACTCCTAATGGCTCTGCTTTTCCCCTTGGACTCTGATTGATACATAAACTAAAAGAGCAGTCACTGCCTTGCATATCAGGAGGCAAGGCGGTTTGAAACTCAGATGGCCGCCAACATTCAGCCGTTTGTTTGTGACCACGCTAGAGCTGGCGGTACAGCAGCCAGCAAAGCTGATGCCTCGGAGAGTGGACCTTCCCGCAGGAGAACATATCACACGGTATCCACAAAGGCAGTACGTTAGCATAAAGCTGTTAAAGAGTCCAACTGGGAGGCCTTATCCACATGTAGGTGTCAGAGAAGGAAGTAAGGGTCTGGCAGAAAGAGAGAGCATGGCAGCAAGTGAAGGGTGTTCAGGTGGGCTGCTGTAGAGGGGATGTGGCCTGGGAGCTGAACAGCAGGGGCTACGTGAGCCAAGATAAGGATTTCTAACTTGACCCCAAGAGACGAACATACTTATTTTAAAAGCTTTGTGCTTTGCAGCTCTACATTTTCTTATTTTATAATTTCACAACATGGTTTCATCTAAGCCTTTGACAATCTCATGGTGTCAGTGTGCTTGATCGAGCCGTACCTGCCACCATGCTCTTATTTTGTTTCCTCGTTTCCCGCGCTGCTCTTGTGTGGCTCGTGGTGCCCTCTCTATCAGAAGCAGCGAGCGGCTACTTCACGCTATTTTTAACTCATTCTTCTGCCTTACGCTTTGAGTGCTCACCTGGTGAGAGAAAAAGAAAACAAAACCTAAACTCTTCGTATTCATTTAACTGACAGTTTATTTTCTGTTCTATTTAGACTCACTGAAAAGTCTTCTGGGGGCTGGCCAGTTTGCAGCCTGGTTATTCCTGGCCTGGCACCACCAGAGGTGTGAGCGCTCAGCCCTTGTGTGGGCTGTTACCCCGTCCTGACTGCTAAACACCCTGCTCTGAGGATTGAGCCACATACTGTCCTTGAAAAGTACTACAGGAAATGCGGCCAGTTCCCTGGGCTGGAGAGAGAGGAGAGACGGGTGGAGAAGCTGGAAGGTGTGTGGCGAAACCAGGCACAAGTCCAAGTTAGGCTGGACAGTGTGAGTTTAAATTCAAGTTTTGTTTTCCGTTTTCATTTATTTTTTTTAAAATCCCCTCTCCAGGTCCCTCAGCAGCAGTCCTCAGGAAAGCAGCTGACTGGAGAAGGTGAGCCACATTTTTAAAGCCACATGGATTTGGGTGGGAAGTCAGGTTCCCTCAGGCCGTTTCCTTCTCTGTCACACACCAGCATGTGTAGAAGATGACCCATGCAAAGCAGCTAATGTCTGGCTTGGCTTGTGTATGCAGCTGAGTAAATTTGGATACCAAGCACCTATTCTGGAACCGGGAATGAGCAGATAAGATAGGAGTATGACATTGGAAATATAGAATACATTTACGTTCTCTTAAGCAACAAAGTGTGGGGCAGGTGGGAAGGAGAGGGGTAAGCCACTCTCAGCCAGAGGAAGACCCTGACAACCCTTTCCCAGTAGCAAAGGCTCATGTGTGAGAATCTTACCAGAGGCGGACTCACTGCTCCTAAAATCCTAAAGTCTTAAAGCCTCAGATCTTAGAATCCTGAGTTAAATAGAATCTCTCTTTGAAATTGATACATAATATATGCTTTGAGCTTCAGGGAAGTTAAAAAACAATAAATTGGTACATGATAATTGTACATACTTACAGGGTACAGAGTGATGTTTTGATACATGCAATGCAAAGTAGTCAGATCGGGGACATCAGCACATCCATCATCTCCAGCATTTACTGTCTTTGTGTTGGGCACATTTGTCCCCTCTCACATATCATTGCTAACTGTAGGCATCTTACTGTGCTATAGATAACTAGCACTTAGTCCTCTGTCTAGTTGTAATTTTGTGTCCTTCAACATCTCTCTCCTCCCCTGTCCCCGACTTCCCAGCCTCTAGTAAGCTCTATTTTGCTTTTTACTTCTGTGACATCAGCCTCCTAAAATTTCTGGGAGAAAATGAGAATGAGAAAATGCAGTGTTGACTTTTTCTGGGCCTGGCTTATTCGGCTTAATGTCTCCCATTTCCATCTACAGGATACTCTTCTTTTTATGGCTGAATTAATCAATCACACAACAATTAATCTAATATTCCATGATGTATGTAGACATCATTTTCTTTATCATTCTTCTCTTATTGGACCCGTAGGTTGATTCCACATCTTGGCTATTGCAAGTGGTGCTGCAATGAACTTGAGAGTGCAGGTGTCTCTTTGATAAACTGATTTCTTTTCCTTGAATAAATGCCCGATAGTGGAATTGCTGGATTCTGTGGCAGTTCTGTTTTTAGTTTAGCTTAGTTTTAGTTTTCATCCTGTTCTGTGTATTGCTGTAATAGTTTACATTTCCAGCAACCATGGGTAAGAGTTCCCTTTTCTCCATGTCCTTGCCAGCATTTATTTTTTCTTTTTTTATAATTGCCATCCTAACTGGGGTGAGCTCTTACCTCATTGTGTGTGTGTGTGTTTTTTTTTTTTTTGAGACAACAAACAACAACGCCTGACTATTTTCTTGTTGCAGTTGTCATTGTTGTTTAGCAGGCCTGGGCTAGTTCAAACCACCAGCCCCGGTGCATGTGGCTGTTGCCCTAACCACTGAGCTACGGGCAGTGCCCCATCATTGTGGTTTTTTTTTGGAGACAGAGCCTCAAGCTTTCCCCCTGGGTAGAGTGCTGTGGGCTTTACAGCTCACAGCAACCTCCAACTCCTGGGCTCAAGCGAGTCTCCTGCCTCTGCCTCCCAAGTAGCTGGGACCACAGGCGCCTGCTATTTTTTGGTTGCAGCCGTCATTGTTGTTTGGCAGGTCTGGGCTGGATTCGAACCTGCCACCTTAGGTGTATGTGGCTGGCACCTTAGCCACTTGAGCCACAGGCGCTGAGCCCTCATTGTGGATTTGATGTGCATTTCCCCGATGGTTAGGAAGGTTGAACAATTTTTCATATATTTGTTGACCATTTGTATAATAATGTCTTTTGAGAAATGTCTTTTGGATCATTTGTCCATTTTTTAAATCGACTTTTCTTTTGCTGTTGAGATGTTTCAGTCTGGATATTATTTCTGTGTTGGATGAATGGGTTGCAAATATTTTCTCCTGTTTTGTAGGCTGTCTTTTCATTCTGTTGATTGTTTTCTTTGCTGTGCAGAAGCTTTTCAGTTTAACATAATTCCATGTGTTTATTTTTGCTTGTTTTGCCTATGTATCTGAGGTCTTATTTGTAAAATCTTTTCCTAGACCATTGTCTATGTTTTCTTCTAGTAGTTTTACAGTTTTGGGTCTTACATTTAGGCATATAATTCATTTTTAGTTGTTTTTATATAGGGTTGAGAGGTGGGGGGATCTAGTCTCATTCTTCTGCATAAAAATACCCAGTTGGCTATGGATACATGGATTAATCTGGGTTATCTTTTCTGTTCCATTGGTTTATGTGTCTGTTTTGATGCCAGTACCACTCCATTTTGCTTCCTATAACTTTGCAGCATATTTTGAATTCTGGCAGTGAGATGCCTCTAGTGTTGTTCTTTTTGCTCAGGATTATTAGCTATTCAGGGTCTTTTGTGGTTCCACAGAAATTTAAGATTGCTATTTCTATTTCTGAGAAGATTGTCATTGGTATTTTAATGTGGACTCTGGGTACTCAGGTCTTGGTGTCTATATAGTTAGGATCGTTCCTCCTGCTGTATTGATTTCTTCATCATTATGTAATGCCTTCTTTGTCATTTTTTTTTTACTGTTTTTGATTTAAAATCTGTTTGATATGATCTAAGTGTAGCTACTCCTTGCTTTTGGTTTCTGTTTGCATAGAGTATCTTTTCCCACCTATTTACTTTCAGTTTATAGGTAAAGTGAGTTTCTTGTATACAGCACATAATTGAATTTTTAAAAAACTTATTCTTCCAATCTATATCTTTTAAGTGGAACATTTAATCCATTTATGTTCAAGGTTAGTATTGATGTATAAGGCTTTTTTTTGTCATATTGTTAGTTGATTTCTAGTTGTTTTATAATTTCTTTCCTTCTATCTTTTTGTCTTTTTCTGTCCTTGTGGTTTATTGTATTTCTGTTATGTTGCCATTTGATTTTTTTTTCTCTCTTTTTTTTTGCATGATTATTTTATAAGACCTGGGAATTTTATATTTTTGTATATTTTCATAATGGTGACTATTGCCTTTTTGTTTCTTTTTTTTTGAGACAGAGCCTCAAGCTGTCACCTTGGGCAGAGTGTCGTGGCATCACAGCTCACAGCAACCTCCAACTCCTGGGCTCAAGTGAGTCTCCTGCCTCAGCCTCCCAAGTAGCTGGGACCATAGGCGCCCGCCAAATGTCTGGCTATTTTTTGGCTTCAGCCATCATTGTTTGGTGGGCCCGGGCTGGATTCAAACCCGCCAGCTCAGGTGTATGTGGCTGGCACCTTGGCCACTTGAGCCACAGGTGCCGAGCTGGCTTTTTGTTTCTATGTTTAAGAGTCTGTTGCATATTTCCTGCAGGGCTGGTGTCGAGGTAGTAAGTTTTCTCAGTGTTTGCTTGTCTAGGAAATGATTTATTTCTCCTTCATTTATGAAGTTAATTCTGTCAAGATATAAAATTCTTGACTGACAGTTTTTTTCTTTTAGCATTTTGAAAATACCATCACATGGGCAGCACCTATGGCTCAGTGAGTAGTGTGCCGGCCCCATATACCGAGGGTGGCGGGTTTGAACCTGGCTCTGGCCAAACTGCAATACAAAATAGCTGGGCGTTGTGACAGGTGCCTGTAGTCCCAGCTACTTGGGTGGCTGAGGCAAGAGAATTCCCTAAGCCCAAAAGCTGGAGGTTGCTGCAAGCTGTGATGCTATGGCACTCTACCGAGGGTGACAAAGTGAGACTCTGTCTCTTAAAAAAAAAAAAAAAGAAAAGAAAACACCATCACATTTTCTTCTGGCCTATAAAGATTTTGCTGAGAGGTCTACTGTTAATCTGATGGGGTTTACTTTATAGATGATTAGATGCTTTTCTTTTGCTAGTTTTAAAATTATTTCTTTCACTTCAGCTTTAATGGTGCTCATTACAGTATATTGTGTTGTGGTGAACTCCTTTTTGCAATATATTTTTCAGGGAATTGTTGAATTGTCTATATGTGAATGTCTAACTCTCTTGATAGTCCTCCAAAATTTTCATTATTTGCTTAAATAGGTTTTCTAAATTTCTTGGTATCTCTTCCCGCTTGGGAATATTGATAATTAATAGGTTTGGTTGCTTCATGTAGTATCAGATATTTTATTGGCTTTGCTCATTCTTTTTTTCTTTATTTGTTCACCTTTGATTTTGGGTGCCTGCAGTAGTATGATCTCTGTGTAATTTCTTAAGCAGTACACAGGTCAGTGGTTTCTGTGATTTCCTTCGTGGCATAAGGAACAGTTATTAGTCAAGGCTGTGTTTAAGTTTTACTGGGGATTTGAACATCATCTGAGCCAGTTCAGGCCCCAGTCATGGCAGCAGTGGGCTGAGTATGCCTGATTTTAGGGCCCAGAGTAGTTCTCACTGGCAGTGGTATTAATGTGTCCGGGGGAAGGGGTATTCTTGGGCCTTTAGGTGGCTTGCTTAGAATAATAGTTCTAGCGAAGGGCCAGGCATGTGGGCAGGTTATCAGGCCCCTGAAAAGCTAGTGTTATGTGCAGCAACTCACTAGCACTGAAGTGATCCGTGTTGCTAATACAGATGGCTGTAGTGCAGCAGGTAGGCTGGTCGTCAGTCCCACAGCTGCTCCACCCCACAAGGTGGTGGACATTAGAAGAGTACTTAGAGGAGGTTGATCTCCTCCCTCCCTGTGGGCCAGGTGGTGGCTGCAGTCAAGTCATCTTGTGCTTGGCCTGAGGATGCGATGGGGCCAGTTTTAAGCTCTCAAAATGGCACCAGGTGTGGGCTTGTAATCAAAGAGCAAAGGGCCCCTTTTGTGCAAGTAGCATGGGCAAGAAGTTGTATGGAGTGCTATCCGTTCATGTCTCAGTCTCACAGGAGCCCACAGCAGAGCAGTGGGAATTGTCCTAGGTGTGTGGGTGCCTATCCCTCTTCAAATGGGCAGGCCTACAGCTATATCAGCCCAAACTCAGCATGAGGGTGGGACAGTGCTATGCTTTAAACCCCCAAAATGGCACATTGGGCCTGACCAGAGAGGGTGGAGCCCTTCTCAAGCAGGCTGTGCTGGCAGGAATCTATGGATTGTGCAGTTTGCTCAGCTGGCCACAGGGTGGTGGGCACTGTCACAGGTGCATGTTGGGAAGCCTGATGCCCCTGCTCCTCCCCAGCCAAGCAGGGCTGCAACTGCACCAGCCCAAATTCAGCCTGAGGGTGGGTACAGCCCAGTGTCAAAGTCTCAAAATGGCATCTTGGACTTGCAACTGGAAATGTTGAGGCCCAACCCAGACAGGCATATGGGTAGACAACTGTGAAGAATGCTGTGTGCTCATGTCTTGGACTCCATCCATAGCAGCCTGCAGCAGGGAGGTGGGGACCTGGCCAGGGGCCCCTAAGAGCTCCAGGTTTGGCTGTCTCTCTTTGGAGCCCTGCAGGTGCTCCCACATCCCCCACTTTCTAGGCTTTCAGAATGGCACCTAGCTCAAGCTGCTCTAGCCTTATATGCCCATGGGTTCTGTGAGAATTTCATTTCTGGACCAACATTTCTGTGCAATCTCCAGCAGCTCCTTAGGTGAGACCTCAGACCTATGCGGGTGGGGGATCTTCTTGTAGCCAAGATTGTAAAAGTGTATCTTAGCCTCAGCCTTGGGGCTCCTCTCTCACTGTTTCCCCACACCCAGGGGCTTTTCCTAGCTGTTAGCCAGTTCCTGGCTAAGCAAGTTTCCCGGAATTCTCTCCTTACCCACTTCTGTTGCTTCTTCCTGCTGCTTCCCTGGTAAATCCTGGCACTCTCTACTAGATGGTCTGTTTGAAATGTCAGACTCTGCTCACTATTCTGGCTCCTCTCCATGGAGGGGATGTACCACCTGTGTCTAGCTGCACATCTCGTTCCTTTCCTTGTATGTGACCTTTTTCTGTGCTGCTGAATTTGGTTTGTTAGTATTCTTTTTTTGAAGAGGAGAAAAGGCGTACAAATTTATTTAAAGGATGGCAGCAGAAATCACTGAGTGATACCCCGAGTCCCCCAGTAGGCTATAAAATCTCATATAGCCTTTTCTGCAGAGAAATGAGGAGATGGGTAATGTAGATAATTATTTGAGGGGCAGTGCATGATTATTAGGGACCAGCAATAGATCAGGAGATAGAAATTAACTTCCTAAGAGGCAGGCAGGCAGGCAGGTGGGCAGGTGGGCGGGCGGGCGGGTAGACGGGCAGGTGGGCAGGTGGGCGGGCAGGTGGGTAGACGGGCAGGTGGGCAGGCGGGCAGGCGGTTAGGTGGGTGGGCAGGCGTTATCTAGTGGAAAACCTGTCCAGGTATGGTTGCATTCTTTAGTCTTCTTTTCTGCCATAGACCTTGATGTAATAGGGAGTGGACTGAAGGCAACTCTGAGTTTTTGGTAAGAAGCATTCTTGTTTAGACCAGAAAATTCCAGAGAAAGTCCCTCCCTGCTTGGTAAGTTTACTTGGCACTGGTGTACTTGGTGGTGGCCTTGGTGCCCTCGGATCCCGCATGCTTGGCCAGCTCTCCAGGAAGCAGCAGGTGCACGGCCGTCTCAATCTCCCTGGAAGTGGTAGTCGAGAGTTGTTGTAATGGGCTAGGTGAGAAGCCTCACCTGTGATGCACTCAAAGACGTCAATGCTTTAGGGGAGATGCGGTGGTGGGGGACCTGCGTCAGACCTGCACACTGAGTGACTCTCCTTGCGGCTCCACTTGCTTCTTGCCATCCTTCTTCCGGGCCTTGGTCACAGCCTGCTCAGTGCCCTTCTTCAGAGGTGCGGACTTTGCTGGCCCCGGCATGATAAAGAGAAAAAGTTAGCCAACCCAGACAGCAGGAAGAAAATAACGTCGGTTTGTTAGTGTTTTGTTGAGACTTTTTGCATCTGTGTTCATTAGGGAGGGGGCACACACTCCTTTTATTGTTGTGTCCTCATCTGGTTTGGTATCAAGGTTGTTAAGCTTGAATTCTTGAACAAGGAGGGGACTTTTACAGAGGCAGGAGAGGATTGAAGTGTGGTCTCTTCAGCAGTTTATCTTTTCCTATTTTACCTCTTTTTATACAATGGGAGTAAAAAGCCTCATTTTCTTTAAGAGGAGTATCTGACCTCTCATGGTCTGAATCAGGAGCCATGATCAGCTGTCTGTTTTGTGAATTATAAGGATACCTGTAGAACTTGCCCAGGTTCATTTAAAAGTGAATTGGAGCAAGAAATTTTCACAAGAGATAGTGGGGCTGGTTGTGTAACACTGGGAGTGTGATTAATGCCACTGAATTGAACATACAGAGATAGGGTCAGAATGGTAAGTTGTATGCCATCTATATTTTATCACAACAAAAAAATACTTAAAAAAAATGCCCTCCCTCCCAAAAAAGCATATTGGAGAGAGTCCCACTATCTGAATAACACATCCTCCTGCTTCCAAACGTAGGTTAGCTCTGTGGTAATGCGCCCCCCTTCAGAGCTGTGTGGGGACTTTTGTTGCTAACTGATTCCAGAAGGCAAATTGTAAGAGTCCCCATTGAACCTCCTCATTTCACAGATGAGGGGTTGGGGCCCCTGGCAGTGGGACTTCATAAAGGCTGTGCAGCGCCAAATACCGCGGCACCCGGTGGCTGCTCCTCACTGGGCTGTGCAGGCTGACCTGCCAGGCCCCTCTGGCAGTGCCGGCCTTCTGAGTGCAGAGATGAGCCCGCTTCTCTTCCATCCTTACTCCAAGTCCTTAATCCTTGTTTAGAATCCTGAGAATCCAGTTGCTCAGAGTTCTGAAATTGTACAGAGCAGGACCACAGAGTCAGGTCCCAGTCATAGCCTGGTGAATGCAGATGGGTGAGCCATGTCTGGTGACCCCACAGCCTGAGCACGGCCCCTCTGTCTTGCTGTTTAAACTTCACCACCGGCTTTCCCAGAGGCCACTTCTTCCTCACATTGGGGACTTCCCACGTGCTGTTCCTTGGACCTTGAATATATTCTCTGCTTTGAGAATTCCTGTTCATTCTTCAAGTTTCAAGTGAACATTGCTCTATTCAGAAAGCATTCCTGCCTTCCTAGCTAGTTTAAAGGAGGCTGTTGTATGATTTCTTAGTAACCCAGACTTCTTTGCAACCCTCCTCAAACTAGTAGTTACTCGTGTCATACCTGAGCTCCATACCTGAGGGCAGGGTCTGTCCTGTCCAGCAGTGTTTTTCAAAAACCTAATATAGGGCCTGGCACATTTGTGCTCATTAAAGAAAACAAAATTAAAAAATAAATTAACCCTGTCTTCTTATATGAGGAAGAATGGAGGTGCTGATAAATTCTTACTCATATTAACAGGAAGGTGTGGCCAGAGGAAGTAGGGCAGACACTGCCTTTAATCTATAGACTGATCCAGGCACTAGCTGATATTTCAGTGAAATACAGAGATGAGCAGGGTGGGGCTGAGCAGGTGTGGGACTGAGCTTGCCTGCCCACATGTGTGAGATTACCAGTAAATCAGCTGTTGAAGGCATGTAGGTTTGATACCAGGGAATGCTTTCTGGCGTGACATTCAGAATTGTTAAAAATGGGTCAGGTAAGAGAGGAAATAGAAATAGAGGAAAGTTGTAGAAACATCTTCCCTGGGGGCTTCAGAAAACAGGCCAGAGTTCCATTTCAGCTGGTTATTTTTGGCCTACCCCAGGCAGTGGAGTAGATGAGACGTCTCTTAGAGTCCAGTGGCTCTGTCCCTCTGGCCCATATTAAGTAGAGCTAAGGACATTTGTTGCCCACACACAAACCAGCACACACACACAAATGCAAAAGTGCTGCCAGCTGGTCTGTGGCTGAGAATGTGGCTTATTCATTTCCTACTGAGTGTTCTGAACTCACCTTTGTTTACGAAGCTGCCTTGGTCTTTTAGCACAGCAACCTCTTTCTGTAGAGGACTTACTCTACACTTCCAAGTGAGAGCGTCAGTGCATACCAATTTAACTCTTGTATTGACACTCAGGTTAAGAATGTGGAGAATGCACTTGAGGTGAATGTGTCAGAGCCGCCCCTCCTGTTACCTCCCAGCACACACAGAGTCTGGACGCTGCCGTGTGTCTTCGGACCAGGGAGGAGACTGGGACACATTTTCTCTTTCTGACTTTAAAGTGAAGGAAAGGAATGTTCTTGAATATGCAAATGAATCTAATTTAATTAACTTTTATGACCACAGCTCCTTTGCGATAACCATGGGAGCCAATTAGAGTCCATTAAAATTCAGTCATTTCCCTAAAGCTTCAATGAGACACCCTTGTCTTTGCCAAGAAAAAACAAAATGAAACAAAAAAATGTGTAAAGATCTAATCAGAAACAACAAAAAGGAGTAAGTTGTCTGCTGAGCTCTGGATTCTCAGATCTCCCCAGACTCTGCTTCCTCAGGCACCTGCTCCAGCTCCCACCCTAGCAGGGCACCATCTTTCCAGGTCAGTCTGGTAACTGCTGACCCAGAGTTGATCACAGCTGTGAGTGGTGAAGGCCAACTGAGAACTCAAGCCTCGTCAGGCTGAGGGAAGTTGCCTTGACGTCAGGCCAGAGGTGAAGAGAAGCTGAGTGCTGCTTACTGCTTTGCTGCTGGGTTTTGTAATGTTCTTTCCCCAGTTACAAATGTAATACGCATTTATTGTAAAAAAAAAATCAGAGTGGCTAAAGATTCCGCTCATGTCTAGAAGTACTTGGAAGGCTCCTCCCCAATTTTGTCTCCTTCTTTTCCCCTTAGCAAGCAAACATTTAGGGGGCTGTGTGTGGTGGGGCTGCGGGGTGAGTTTGTGGAGTGAGGCTATGGAATTCCACTGCCTTCCTTTCCCTTTTTTTCCTCCAAATTTATTTTATTGTGGTAAAACATGCATAACATTTACCTTTTTAGCCATTCTTAAGTGTGCGGTTCTGTATGTTTAAATACATTTTGCTTTGCTGCCAGTCATGACCACCATTCTCTTCCAGAACTTTTTTCATTTTCCCCAAATGAAACCTTGTGCCTTTAAATGGTAAGTCTGCAGCTCTTGACAGTCACCATTCCACTGTCTCTGTGAACTTGACAACTCTATGTGATACAGGAAAGTGGACCCCAAAAGTGGGTCCAAGTGGGTTTTTGGTTTCATGCAGGAAAGAACTTGAGTGAGCCAGCAGAGTAAAGTGAAAGGAAGTTTCTTAAAGTAAGAAGCGACAAAAAGGGGGCTGCCCCCGAGTCAGGGCTGCGCTGTCTCTCAGAGCAGCAGACAGCAGCCCGCGTGAATTCCGGGCTCCTGTTTTATACCTTCTATCTAATTTTAAGTGGAGAGGGATTATTCATAAGGTGTTTGGGAAAGGGGTAGGGAGTTTCTGGAAATGAAGATTCCTCCCCTCTTTATATAGAGTAGCTTGTGGGAGTTACCATGGCTTCTGTAAGCTGTCACAGCATTGGTGGGAGTTTCTGTTAGTATGCTAATACATTGTAAGCAGGGTGTGTGGAGCAGGGAGGGGCCCTCTGGGTTCTAACTAGCTTTGGTTGGCTTTGCATTGCCTCCTGTTTTATCAGAGACCTTGGTTTACGTCTCATGACCCCGTTTAGGGGAGGGCCTGTTGGCTTCCTGTTTTAAATACCTGACACAAGAGGAATCAGACAGTGTTTTTCTCTGGGTCATTGGGTTATTTCACTCAGCATAATGTCCTCTGGGTACATCTACTTTGTAGCTTGTGTCAGATCTCTGTCTTTTTAAGGCTGAGTGATGTTTCATTGTGTATGTGTGTGTGTGTGTGTGTGTGTGTACATCTACCATAATTGCTTAGCCATTCACTCATCCATGGCCCCGTGGGCTGCTTTCACCCTTTAGCTGTTGTGAATGGTGCTGCCGTGAACGTGGCTGTACAGAAATCTCTTAGCTTGCTTTCAATTCTTTTTAGTATATACTCAGAACCTTTCTCTTCCTTTAAATCTCTGTCCATTCACCTCACACCATTCACCACTCCTGTTTTCTTGGTGGATTATGTAGCTACCACTGGCTTTTGAGTCTGGTCCTTGCACCACTGTCCATGGTTCCTGAAGTGTGTAGGGGGGCCATCCATCATGCTGTCCACCTGAAAGGGCCTTGAGGCTGCTCACCAATGTCAGCTGGGCTCCTGGGAGCTGCGCTGTCTGCTAGTTCTAGAAACAGTTACTGTCACATGCTTTTAGTATTGCAATTAAGTTTTCACGACCATAGGCAATATTTCTACTTCTTCACATAGGTAAGTTATGTCTAAAACAAATATGTTCTGAAGAGTAGGTCACAGGCTCAGCGTTATGTGATTATGTAACTGTGCAGGCTGCTGATTGGGATGTAGCGTTAAAGTTACTGCAGGAGGTTTTTTAATTGAGTAGACTTAAGAATTCAAAGTTTATATATATTTTTAGTTAGGTTTTCAAAATAATAAAGTACTTAAAATCTATCAAAGATACATGATTATAAAGTAATCAGAAAACAAGTAGACGATAATTGGGAAAGCAGACAGACACTTTTGTGGTTATAAGGGGAGGGAGAAATAAAAGTAGTAAAATTAAAACCAAATTTTTTTTTTAACCAGTAGTTTTGTCTTTCTTTTCAAGGATTTTACCTTAACTGAGTCTTAAAATTATTCCCTCTGCCATGTCCTAGTCCAAGATGGATCATTCTGTGTCTGCATTAATGTAATTCCAATACAATTCTCAATAATTCTTTTGAGAACTCTGTTCTAGTCACTGTTAGCCTAAGCCATGTATCAGGTTATTTTAACTGTTTTATCAGTATTCTGAAGTTGACTGTGTTATCCGGGGCAGGTGAATACCTAATATTTAAGTCCCTTCTCTTTGATTGCTAACAGTACCGAGTTTTGCTTGGGTGTCCAGTTCTAGCCAATGAGTGTGAATAGAAGTCTGCTGGTGGCTTTTGGGATGCTTTTGTCCATCCCAAGACACACAATACTAGATTAAAAGATTAAAGATCTCCATTTGCCTCTACTTCTTTCTCTCTGTCTCAGTCTTCTTTTTTATAAAGGAGGCACATGACCTCAGACAGAACTGTGATGGTCGAGCCACATTAGAAACACAAGGTAATGAGCCTACATGCTAAGAAAGGCAGAGTTGGAAGGTAGAACAAACCCCGAATCCCAACGGCATCACCAAACAGCTGAAACACCCCTAGCAACTGCCTCTGTCTGGACTTCCAGTTGTGTGAGAAAAATAAACTATTTGTTTAAGTGGATAGGCATTTAGTTACTTGCAGCTAAAAACATTCCTAATGTCTGTCTTTTTTTTAGGGAAGGGAACAGAAAAGCTAAGTAAGTTAGCAAATCTATATAATCCTTTTGTAGTGATACAAGGTTGAACAGTCTGAACTAGAGTCTAGAGCCAACTCTCTTAGACATGGTTCTTTATCCCATCCCCACTGTGCTAGATTGCAAGGTCTATTTATGAGTTTCTAAGGAAATGAGCTTAGTCTCAAGCCTCCCCCTTAGAAATACAGACTTCTAAGTTAAATTTCATGTTGGCTCAGAATTGCAAAAACCTCTCTGTGGGCAAAGAAAATACAAATGCAATTCAGATACAGCCTGTGAACTGCCCTCCTGCAGCATCTCTGGCTCAAAGCATGGAAAACACAGGTAGGTTCTATTTCAATCTGTGCTGCTGTCTGAAGTGATAATGTTGGTAGGATTCTAGAGATCAGTCCAGCCTTAGCCTGTACCATGATAATTTAGTAACATTTGCCATGGACAGAGGAGGGGAGAGTGATGGCATATGTGATCACTGACACATGTGGCCATATAAATCTATTTCCCATGCCTAGATACTTGTGAGAGTAAAGAAGGTCCCAGTAGGTTTCCCCCAACAGCCCTTCAGGAAGAAGGGAAGAGAGTAAAAAAGGTCCCAGAAGGTCTAAACCTAACAGCCCTTCAGGAAGCCCTCCCAGTGTCATGCCCTCATCTCTACTGACTAGGCCACTCCAGGGCCCCTTCTTGCTCAGCGCATGTACCCATTCTGGACCCCACTGCCTATGCCCTGTTCCACCCTGCTCTTCCTGTCCTCTTCCCTACTGCCCTGTTTCCTCCTGGACTTTGACTTTTTCAGGTCCCAGCAGTAGTGTCACCTTATTTCTGTTGCCTTCACCCCCTTCCTTCCTTGCCAGGGTCTGGTCTGGCAGCGTCTCGTGTCTCTCCTGCAGCCACAAGTGGGGCTGCTCCTCACTCGTCAGGATTCTTGGTGCGCCTCCACGTCTGGCACAAAGAGGTGCTCGGTGATCACTTGCTGGACTTTTATTTTGAGTCTTGTCTCATCTCTTTTTCTCTAACACTCTTTGCAGGAGATGATAATGAAGAGTAAATGCGCCAAGCAGACAACACAAGGGAGGTGACGTAGGAATAGAGAAAACCAGTAAACTGGAGAGCCAGTTCTGGGTAACTGACCATTGATCTACACCGTGGTTGCAGTGCTTTCAGATGCTCTTCCTGTTACTTCACTGAAAGGAAGCTGTTTTCACTGAGGATAAGTCTCTGGCTTGATGGTAAGAATGACTGCTGTAGCCATCCTGAAGACACTAAGAATGTTTGGTATGTTTGTGAACACTGTCTCTCTCCAAAGTTTATAACTAAGCAGGGAAAACCAGTCCCAGACCCACACAGGACATGCAGGGAGGTTTATACTCTCATGTACATGTCTAACACTCACTAATCCTCATGTGTGTTATTTGTAAACCTCAGGGGGAGAGTGACAGGGATGGGGGGGCAAAGTTCTCACCTCCTGTGAGTGGGTTCAGGATGTTCAAGTGGCAGTCCTGTGGGACTGAGCTGTTTTTGTTGGTAGTGGATAGACTTAAATGTAGGACACCATCAGAATCCAATAATTATTATTAATTGTAACCCCACTTTCAGGGAGGTTGAATAGAGCCAAGGGTAACCCAGTGATGCCTCCTTTGCTGGACTCATAAGACCTTCTAAACTGGAATATCCAGGAAACTTGAACCCAGTTTTGGCTCTGATCTTTCTTGGCAGCATGGTTTGGACTAAACCATTATCCTTCTCTGAGACATCATTCTGTTTTACAAGGGGCTGCTGATTCCACAGGTTACATGGAACAGAGTAGGTGAAAGGACTTGTGGATGGAGTGAAGTCTACAGATGGTAGTTAGGGCTGTTCCTAGGCTGGATTGAAAGCAGGGTGATGGAGAGAGAGTGGGAGAAGGGAACAGAATGGAAAACCATACTTACACCACCCCCAGGCCTCCTCTGGCTGAAATCCTGGTTTATCTTGTGAGAACAAGGCTAATAATACAACCCAAGAAAGCATGAGTCCTTAGGAATTAGTCTGGGATAAGGTTGGGTTTGCCAGGGAGGCTTGGCCCTGATAGCACATGCTTTAAACCTGGGGCTGGAAGTTGGTTCCTTGCTCTGTTATTACCTGCCAGAGAGGCCAGGTCTCAATTGGGAAGCTCTTTCCTCTGTTCAGGCTATTTCTGTGAGTTCCACAATGTTGATTATAGTTCTTACTCTCTGTAACCAGCTGTTTCATTCTTGACTCACCTCTAGACTTATAAATATCCCACAGAAAACACAGAGGTTTTAAAAGTTGCCCATATTTTAGCCTGTGCCTCAGTGTCCCCATTAAATAGCCATAACAGGGAGTCTCTTTGCTTTGCTGTCCTTAAACCTGCCTATTCAGGAGCAAAAGCCTTGAGGACTCCCTTTAGCTCTTTCAGAAGAGAGGAAGGCACATGCTGAAGAGTTTTTCTCTAGTTTTGTGACCTTGAATGATTTATTTGATTATAAAAAGAGAAGTTGTAATAACTGTTCTAGAGACTGCTCTGGGCACCAGGGATGATGTTTGAGACAAGCACCTGGTACCTGGCTGATGTGCAGTAGGCATAGTGCTGTAATTGTCATAGTGACACAGAAGGCATGCAGAGCAAAGCAGCCCTTGCAGGCTTGGGGGCTAAGGAGGAGTGTGACAGGTGGGGGGCAGGAGGCACAGGTCGAGGGCAGTTCTCTCCTCACTTGTAAGAAACTATCCATCAGTATTTTCCATGTGCTGTTTTAGAAGATGTCCATGTCCAAATGTTAGTGCACAAAAGCATAAGCAACCATGCAATAGATGGAGGACATCTCAGTAGACTGAAAAACTACTGAAGAAGATAGTCTAAGATGGACTGAGTGTACTAACTGTGATTTTTTTCTTTTAAGTAGAGCAGTTGGGTGTCATTAACTTTATCATGTAGTGAAAATAGCATGACTTTATATTACATTGTGGCCATGTGTATGACAGTGCGGTTGCCTCTGAAGCAGCCTGCACACCATGTACATGTATGTGTTGGTTTTGAGACTAGGAGACTGCAGACCTACAGTTGATATCTTTCTAGGGCTGACTAGGCATATACCACCCCTGTCACTTACCAGTGCTCGAGGCCCTGTTCTTGGAGTTTCATTTTTTAAAGACGTTGACCCTTATCAAAATGATAATATCCCTGCTGTCCTCTGTCACTGACCCATTGATATCATTGGTAAGAGTGTTGGGTCCTGTCTGAAGATCAAGCTGCACTGGAGGAACAGGATCCCTCCAATAGCTCATTTGCAGAGCAGGGGAGGGCAGGGTGAGGTGTGGGGTTGTAGAGGGCAGCAGCAGCCATTTGAATGCTCTCTAGTGCAGAGAGGCTGATTGAGCCACTTTGCATTCTTAATGCAACTTCTTTTGGCACCCACACTGGCTGTACTTGCAGAATGGAACACGATTTTCTCTTTTATTCTTTTATTTGTTCCAGGAACCAGAAAGAACAGGTGTTAATCTTATTAGCAAGGAAGGGTAGGACTCAATAGTGATGAGAAACTGAATTTCAGCTTATTTGTAAGGCCTTGCAAGCATTTTGATGTTGCAAATTGGAAAGGTCTTAAAAATATTATCTGAAACACATAGAAAGTATTGAAAAATTTTTAATAGCCTAGGGTGGATAAATAGATATTCTGGTGGGAAAATATAATAAGTCATATTAAATCATTCTTCTTCATGAAAAGATTTGTATTTTTTAAATGAAACAATGATGAACAATGACTGAATTGAGAAAAAAAGCTGTTGTTTGAGTAATATGTGAATTTGAGGTTTCTAGGTTACTGTGAATGATTCCAAGAGCCATGCAGAATGTGATATGAAAGCAGAAAGTAGGTTTACTTTCAATCTTTATTAATTAACTGTAACCTGTAATTATTGGGTATATTTGTTTTCTTGTTTGGTGTCAGTCTTCTCCATTAACATGGAGACCCAGTGAGAGCTGAGAGAACAGGTCAAGGCTAGGCCCAACTAATAAAAAAAACTGCAAAGTCTTCTTGAAAATAACTGCCCCTGGTGAGAGCCAATCAGATGCATCTGCATGTGGAAAGGCCAACCAATCAGAAGAGTTGTCTGTTAGAGAACCCTGAGCTATCCATTGGAGACCCCCAAGCTACCTGTTAGAAACCTCCCAAGTTGCCTATTGGAAGCCACCTTCCACCCTTGTTAGAACCCCTATAAAAACCCTCGTGTCCTGAGGCTCAGGGCCCTCAGTACTGCCCCGCTGCGTCAGGATAAACTGAGGGTCTGAGCTCCAGCTTGAATAAACGGCTGTTTTGTTTGTTGCATTGGTATTGGCTCCTGGGTGGTCTTTGGGAATTTTGCAATCTGGGCACAACATTTGGGGGCTCATCTGGGATTTCCAAGACACCCCCCCCCCGCAAGGACCCCAATCTGAAGGACAGTAAGTGCTGTGTTGTACATGTCTGCACTTCCTGTTTCAGTTTGTGTCTGTGTTTCATGTTTTTGTTTGTCTTTGTATTTTGGGTACGGGTCCGACTTTGGTCATGCTGGGAAGAGGTCTAGGCAGATGTGCTGACGGACCACTGGCTAGGGTGGCATGGAAGAAATTCCTACCCCTTCACCAGGGACGGGGATGTGGAATCCCCAGCCCCTGCAGTCCCTTCTGACAGGGACTGGGATGTGGAATCCCCAGCCCCTTCTGATAGGGATCAGGTGGAATCAGTCCCTCTGGTTTCTCTGAGTGGACGTCATGGGTTGCTCCTGCAAAATGGCAGTCATCGTCCCACTTTTGATTTTGCCTCTGGTCCCTGGGAGGCCTGGCGTTTGTTTCATTGTGCGCACTGTGTGTGTTGTTTTGTTCTGGGCAGTTTTGATGGACAAGATGGGACAGATGCAGATGACCCCCTTGTCTCTCATTTTTGAACACTTTAAGGACATAAGGACAGGACCCAGAGTTTAGGTCTCACTGTTAGGAAGAGCAAGTTAGAAATTTTTGTAGAAATGAATGGCTAACCTTCAATGTAGGCTAGCCCACAGAAGGGACTTTCCACTTCCCAATTATTTACCAGGTTGAAGACATTATGTACTGGCCACACACTGGTCATCCTGACCAGGTCCCCTACATCACCATCTGGCAGGACCTGGTAGAGGATCCCCCCACTCCGCCTGGCTGAAACCAGTGCTGCCACCCCAGCAGTAGCAGCCAGTCATGGTCCTCGCGGTTCATGAAAAAACTCATGTAAAAGAACCTCCTAAACCCACTGTGCCACTTTACTCCATTTTATAGGACAGCATGGATCAGGAAACTCTTTTCCCCCCTCCTTCCCAATCCCCTGTGAGACAACCACTGGTAGGACAGCCCCCTCTGAGGGAGACAGAAACAGCGGGTGGACCGGCGGGTAGCCCACCCTATACAAGGCACCGTGAACAATTGAGGCCTATAGCTGACCTGGCAGCTGCCAATTCCACTGCCCTGTCCCTCTGGGCCATAGGCCCTCCTGGTGAAGATGGGAACCAATCCCTTCACTACTGGCCTTTCGCCATTAGTGATTTTTATAGTTGGAAAATGCAAAACCCTCAATTCTCAGAAAAACCTACAGCTCTCATTGATTTGTTAGATTCTATTCTTTTCACTCATCAGCCCACCTTGGATGATTGCCAACAGTTGTTATAGGTCCTCTTCACTATTGAGGAAAGAGAGAGAATCTAGGCAGAAGCTCGGAAGTCTGTTCTGGGTGAGAATGGGAATCCCACTGTGAACCAGGCATTAATAGATGCCGCATTCCCACTGACTTGCCTAGACTGGACTTTAACACTGCTGAAGGTAAGGAGAGGCTCTGGGTCTACAGCCAGACTCTAATGAGGGGTCTCTGAAAGACGGCTCAAAAGCCGACCAATTTGGCTAAAGTAGGGAATGTCCAACAGGAAAAGACTGAATCTCCTGCAGCCTTCTTAGAAAGGATCATGGAGGTGTTCCATACTTACACACCCATGGATCTGGAGGCTGAGGAGAGTAAGGCTACTGTCATTATGGCTTTTGTTAATCAGTCAGCTCCTGATATTAAAAGAGAACTTCAGAAAATAGACAGTGTAGCTGAAAAATCCTTGCAAGACTTACTTGTAGTACCTGAACGGGTATATAACAGAGAACCCCCAGAGGAAAACAGACCCAAGAGAACAGCAAGCAGATGTGAGACCTTGCCAGGATCCTGCTTGCCACTAAGGTGGACTCCTCTGAAGAATGGGAACAAAGATTCCAGAGACTTGCCGCCGGTGAAGGTAAGGAGCTTTCCCAGGGAGACCGCCCAAGATTAAGGAAAGATCAATGTACTTATTGTAAAGAGACTGGACACTGGGCCAAAGAGTGCCCCAAAAGGTGGGATAATGGCCACCTCTCCTGAAATAAAGCCCACATTCTGGAATTGGGAGAGCTCAGTGACTAGAGGGGTCGGGGTTCAGACCCCCTCCCTGAACCTAGGGTAACCCTCAGAGTGGAGGGGACCCCAATAGACTTCCTAGTTGACACGGTGCTCAACATTCAGTCTTAGTCAAAGATCAAGGTAAATGAGCAACCAAAGTCCTGGGTGCAGGGGGGCCACTGGGATGAAACAATACTAATGCACTACCCGAAGAACTGTGGACCTAGGCATGGGCTGGGTATCCCATGCATTCATGGTAATCCCAGACTGCCCCTACCCATTGTTGTGCTGAGACTTACTAAGATTGGGGCCCAGATTTCCTTTGAACAAGGGGGAACTCGAGTCACAGATGGGAAAGGCCACCCCATCCAGATCCTGATAGTACTCTTGGAGGATGAATATCGGCTTCATCAGCAGTCCACCAATATTAATGTAAATATGGCTGGCTGGGTGACCGCATACCCATCAGCATGGGTAGAAACTGGCAGAATGGGCCTAGCTTAACACTGCCCTCCTGTCCTGGTGGAACTCAAGACAGGGACTGAACCAGCCCAAGTAAGGCAGTACCTAATGTCGCAGGAAGCAAGAAGGGGTATCACACCACACATCAGGTGCCTCCTTGAGGTAAGAATTTTGGTCCTGTGCCAATCTCCTTGGAACACCCCCTTGCATCCCGGTCAAGAAACCCCTATTCAATGATTACTGACTGGTGCAGGACCTGAGAGAAGTCAACAGATGGGTAATGGATATACACCCTACTGTACCCAAATCAATACACCCTCCTAAGCTCCCTACCTCCCACCCGGACATGGTATACTGTATTGCATTTGAAAGACGCCCTTTTCAGTTTGTCACTGGCATCACAAAGTCCAAACCTGTTTGCATTTGAGTGAAATGACCCAGAAAAAGGCATCAACGGACAATTGACCTGGACTAGACTGCCTCAGGGATTCAAAAATTCCCCCACTATCTTTGATGAGGTGTTGCTTGAAGACCTCAGTGAGTATTGTAGACACCATCCTAACCTCACCCTCCTTCAGTATGTGGATGACATCTTAATAGCCGCAGATGATGAATCAACCTGCATGCAGGGAACGTGAGACTTACTCAAGACCCTGGGGGACCTAAGATACAGAGCATAAGCCAAGAAGGTGCAGATCTGCCAACAATCCACAAGTTACCTGGGCTATATTCTAAAAGATGGACAGACATGGCTCTCTGAAGCCAGAAAATAAAGCAGTCCTAAGGATTCCCACTCCCACTTCACCAAGACAATTCTGGGAGTTCCTAAGGTCAGTCGGGTTTTGTAGACTGTGGGTCCCCAGATTTGCCGAGATAGCCAACCCCTTGTATGAAGCAACCAAAGGAGGGCAACCTTTTAACTGGACCAAGGATATGGAATGGGCCTTCCAGAAGTTAAAAACCGCCCTTCTGACCTCTCTGGTGCTTGGTCTCCCTGACATCACCAAGCCCTTCCACCTTTATGTGAATGAATGCAAGGGGGTGACTAAGGGTGTTTTGACCCAAACCTTGGGACCATGGAACCGGCCAGTGGCTTATCTATCAAAAAAACTGGACCTGGTAGCAGCAGGCTGGCTTCCATGTTTGCAGATAGCTGCCACTACTCTGTTGGTCTGAGATGTGGACAAACTGACCCTAGGACAAGAACTACTGATAACCACCCCCTACACCATTGAAGGGGTATTGAAACAAGTCCCTGATTGATGAATGAGCAATGCACAAATGACACACTATCAGAGCCTGCTATTGAACCCACCACAAATCTGGTTCCTACCCAGAGTTACCCTGAGCCCTGCCACCCTGCTGCCTAACCCAGAAGTCGACATCCCCCTCCACGATTGTGCAGACATTTTAGCACAGGTTCACCATCTCCGCCAGGACCTGACCAATCAACCACTGCCAGATGCCAAAGAAACTTGGTACATGGATGGGAGCAACTTCATAGGAGATGGCCACAGGTATGCAGGGGTGGCAGTAGTCTCAGAAACTGAGATTTTCTGGGCAGAAGCCCTCCCGGTGGGGACCTCAGCTTAGAAGGCTGAACTTATAGGTCTAACCATGGCATTAACCCTGGGAAGAGAAAGAAAAATTAACATCTACACATATAGTTGCTATACCTTTGCTGCAACCCACATATATGGTGCCATCTATCAGGAAAGGGGCCTGTTAACTGCTGAAGGAAAAACTATCAAAAATATGCAGGAGATTTTAGACCTACTAAGCAGCATATGGTTACTGAAAAAGGTAGCCATTATTCATTGCCCAGGACACCAGAAACTTGACACCCCCCATAGCAAGAGGGAACCACCGGGTGGATCAGAAAGCCAAGAGAGTTGCTCTGGAAGTAGATATGATATTATCCCTGCAGCTCCCAGATCCTGGGCCCCCAGAATTACCTGAACACCCAAATTACACAAGACTTAGCATGGATGCAGAAAATACCCATGACTAAATGCCATGATGGTTGGTGGCTCACCTGTGATGATAAAGTTTTACTGCCCGCAGAACTGGGACTGCAAGTGTTGCAATGTATACATCACACCACCCACATGGGCACCAGGAAAATGAAAGATCTCGTCCGCCATGCCAATATCAAAATAGAACAATTGGATGCCAAAGTGGGTCAGATAGTGACAGCATGCAGAGCATGCCAACTCACCAACGCAAGATCAGGCCCTTACAGCCAGGGTTCCTGGTTACAGGGTAACAAACCAGGTACTTATTGGGAAGTTAACTTCACTGAAGTCAAACCTGGAAAGTATGGACATAAATATATTTTAGTCTTTATAGATACTTTTTCAGGATGGGTAGAAGCTTTTCCTCCCAAACGCGAGATAGCAGAGGTAGTAGCCAAAAATATTCTGGAAGATCTTCTGCCCAGGTATAGATTCCCTACACAATTAGGCTCTGACAATGGACCAGCCTTTATTTCCCAGGTAACCTAAGGGGTAGCAATAGCAGTGGGGGAAAATTGGAAACTACATTGTGCCTACTGGCCCCAAAGTTTAGTGCAAGTAGAGAGAATGAACAGAACTCTGAAAGAGACCTTGACTAAATTAACCCAAGAGACTGGCGGGGACTGGGTGACTCTCCTTCCCTATGCCCTTTATTGGGTCAGGAATTCCCCTTATGTGTTAGGACTCACACCCTTTGAAATTATGTTTGGTAGACCCTCCCATATCACTCCTAACTTGAAATCTGAATTACTAGCAGAATTTGAAGATTATAACCTGCTCTTTTCTCTACAAAGTCTCCAGTGGGTCCGCTCAGACGTTTGGCCCTGCCTTAAAGCCATTTGCAAGGCCAAACTTACACCAGAGCTGCAGAAGTTCCACCCAGGTGACTGGGTGTACATCAAGAGAAACCAACAGGAAACACTTGAACCCCGGTGGAAAGGACCTTAAATCATTGTTCTGACAACGTCCACTGCCCAGCATTACCTCCTGGGTCCACTATACCCATGCCAGGCTAGCAGATCCCATTGCCATCAGAGAGAACTTTATCCCATGATGGAAAATTGAACGGGACAGAAACAACCCCTTGAAACTCAAGCTCAGGCATTCTATACTGCCTATGTAATACTGCTAACTATAACTGTATGTACTCTTTGTGCCTCCCCCTCCAAAGCCACATCAGCCTCTAAACATAACCTGGCAGGTCACAGATGCCAGCATGGGGACCATCTTAAATCAGACCTCAGGGATACACCCCCGAGGCACTTGGTTCCCAGAACTTGTGGTAGATTTAGAGCACCTTGTAAAATGTCCCTGGTGGATCAGAAACCCTAAGCTCCTATAGTTGCATTATTTTTACATGTGCCCAGGTCATAGACAGGACCAGTGTGGAAGTGTAAATACTTATTATTGCACCTTGTGGAGCTGCATTTCCACAGGCTACATGTGGTGGCACTCCCCCAAGGTAAGGACCTCTTAAAGGTAACCGGGAGAGGAACCCCAGTCTGTTCCAGTGCTGCAGGGGAAACTAAGTCGTGGTGCAATCCAGTGAGCCTAATTTTCACTAAGGCTGAGAGGCAGAGCCTAGGGTGGGAAGTTGGCAATACCTGGGGTATCTGATTGTACGATAAAGATTGGTGGGTCAGTTGTGACCTGGGGGGCATTGTCACCATTAAGGTTCTCTACACCTCCTCCTCTAATGACAAGTTGATAGCAGTGGGCCCAAATCTGATTTTGCAACCATCATCTTACAACCCCGAACCACAAACCATTTCCCCAATCCCAGGTAATGTCACCAACCCAGGTACAACCGACCGACCCTGACCCCATTTGGAACCTCCTTACCAAAACTTACCAAGTGTTAAATAAGTCCAGACCAGACCTCACTGAATCCTGTTGGTTATGCTTAGATGTAAAGCCTCCCTATTACAAGGGCATAGCCCTCCAAGACAACTTTACCCTCACCACAGAGGCAACTGCTTGTCGTTGGCAACAGCGTGGCCATCCCCTTCTCACTCTCCAGTCTGTCTTGGGGCAGGGAACCTGCATTGGGCAAGTAACCCTCTCTCACAGACATCTATGTAATCTGACCCACCAATGGAATGGGACAGGTTACCTCATCCCCCTCAGCTACGGGTGGTGGGCGTGCTCCACAGGTTTGGACCCCTGTATACATATATCGGTTTTAAACTCAACCCAAGATTTCTGTGTATTAGTACAATTGATTCCCAAACTCATCTACCATGAGAAAAAAGTAATATACCAGAGATTAGAAAGTTATAGTCACTGAGTTCGGAGAGAGCCGGGCACAGCTATTACCCTGTCAATAATCTTCGGATTAGGACTTGCTGGAGCAGGAACAGGTGTCTTAGCACTCATCCTGCAAAAGGAACTATGGGGCCCTAAGGTCTGCCACAGACTTGGTCATAGAAAGAATGGAAAAATCTATTTCCCACCTTCAAGAATCCCTTACTTCCCTTTCAGAAGTGGTGTTCAAAAATAGAAGAGGGCTAGATTTGCTGTTTTTACAACAGGGCAGTTTATGTGCAGCCCTAGGGGAGGAATGTTGCTTTTATGTTGATCATTCAGGAGTGGTTAAAGAATCCATGGCACTGGTTAGAGAAGTTCTCTAGAAACAGAATCTGGAGTGGGAACAGTCACAGGGGTGGTATTGATACCGGAAAAGTGACACCCCAGCCAGCTCAGCCCAGCAAGGCCTGGGGAACCTGCCACTTCTGTCTTGGTGGCAGCAGCCAGCAAAAAACCCGGCAGGTTGGGGCAAGTGAGGGAGCTTTCTTCCTCTAGAGGCTCCAGTAGAGTGGTACTAGAGGACCTGTCAATCAAGAGAAAACTGCTGCCCATCCCTGATTGGTCCATTTTCAATCCTGCTCGTGATTGGTCCATATGGACCAATCACAGCTAAGCTATTACACCTATATAAGGCCCTGAGCAGAGAGCCTGGGGGCAGATCATTGGAGACCTACGGGGCAGATCATCGCAGATCGTTGCAGACCTTCGAGGAAGATAGAGAAGAAGAATAAGATTTCGGCAGGCCATCGCAGACTGTTCAGAAGAAGCAGCGAGCTGTGGCACTTCTAGTGCTGATCCTGCTCTACAAAGAGGCTTGCCTCTTTGTAGGAGTTGTGACACTTGAGCTGTGGCACTTCTAGTGCTGATCCTGCTCTACAAAGAGGCTTGCCTCTTTGTAGGAGTTGTAACACTTGAGCTGTAGCTGTAACACCTCCGCTGCTGATCCTGCCTTACAAAGAGGCTTGGCCCTTTGCTGATCTCTGCCCTGCAAAGAGGCTTGGTCCTTTGTAAGAGCTGTAG
>CAUYTI010143500.1:0-22846 GCA_963575145.1 Galago senegalensis
GCCAGCCACGTACACCTAAGGTGGCGGGTTCGAATCCCCAGCCCGGACCCGCCAAACAACAATGACGGCTGCAACCAAAAAAATAGCCGGGCGTTGTGGCAGGCGCCTGTGGTCCCAGCTACTTGGGAAGCAGAGGCAGGAGACTCGCCTGAGCCCAGGAGTTGGAGGTTGCTGTGAGCTGTGATGCCATGGCACTCTACCCAGGGGGACAGCTTGAGGCTCTGTCTCAAAAAAAAAAAAAAAAAAGAAAAAAAGAAAACAAATTTCAGGTACAAAACTCATCCCAAAGAAAGAGTGTCCATCCACTCCTCCAAGAGACTTTTTTATTTTTACTCTCCCACAGGAGAGAATTGCTGGAAGCAGGGACTACTTCTCGAGAGGGACCCTTCTGTAACCCTGAGCACTCTCTTGCTACTCTCTTGAACTAACGTTTTCCCTGCCATTTTGAACTACCAGTCCACCCTTCTGCCCTCACGTGATGGTCCAGAGGCCTGACCCCTGCAGAGACTGGAATATTTGCAGTTCATTGCCAGGACCGGGCACTGCAATGACTATGGTAGAAAAGCTGCACTGTAACAGTGAGCCCAGCAGTAATGAAGACAAACAAAGGGATGGGAGGCTGTTGGATTTGGCTCTGTGAAAGTGTAAACCAGCTGTGGAAGTAGGTTTGTGAGCTGAGTGTCCCTCTCTCCTCCCTGTTGGAGCCACCCTGCACCCCACTTTGCAAGAGCCTCCATGATTGCACACACCACCCTGCTGGGCCCGCCACTCCAGTCGCCTCTCTGGCCACAGGAGCTGTCTGGAAGCACTGCAGGAACATCTCCCATGAAGATTCAGCAACAGTAGAAGATCCTGCAGGGGTCTAATTTTAGAGAGACAACTCTTAAAATCTGAGGACTGCCAGCGGAAGCCAGACCTTGCCCTATAGGGATTCCAGTGCTGCAGAGTGGATGGGGCAAGGTGTGGTGGCTAAGGGATAAAATTATTTACTGACTTGTTATACTCAGGTTTGGTCTGAGCTGAGGTGGGCCATTCCCCAGTTGCCATTGAGTACTGAAGGCAGGCAGGCTTCGCTTCCCCCAGCCAGCTGGTGGCAGAGGGTGGTGGCCAGGCCGAGGGGGCATTGACTTTCCTTTGACTCTGGGAGGTACAAAGCCCTGGAAAATCTGCTTATTGGAAGAAATAGAACCACAGACCTATGGGATTACCAGTGACTGGGAGTGAAAGAGGGCCAAGGTGGGGAAAGAGACACCAGCCCCCCTGGTCCATCTCTGCCACTGAACGGGCCTTACTGACTCCACAGAGAAATGGAGTGAGCTACATTTGAGCAGCCAGTAGACCTCTGCTGTCTAGTTGCTGGAGACTTTTCAAATTCTCCTACTTGAGAGTACTGTCTGGGTCAATTGATTTGGAACTCCTGATGTGGGCCCATCCCCCAAGGACCCTTCAGAGTGTTACCTTGGATATGTGGTAATGGGAATGGTTGATTTTCCCCTTCCACTTTTTGCCCATGGTGGGCAGGGTGTCCTAGTTGCTTGCATTTCTCCGCAGCTGAGACTCCAACCCAGAGTCACTGATCCACTAGGATCAGACAAAGATCAGCTGAATATAAGACAGACCCACCTAACCCCACCACACCAAGCAGGTCCCCAGAGCCTCAGACTGTAATAATGTATGGGTCCTTTGCAAAGCTGCAGGGGAAAAAGCTACAGTCATCAGTATGAGATACTTGGCAAAGGGCTAACCACAATTCCAAAAGCCTCAAATCGAATTGCACCTTACCTGCCCATCTAGCTAAATGGTGAAAAATAATCATGGGGCGGAATCAGCAGAAAAATGGTGGCAACATGAATAATCAGAGTAGATCAGCTCCCCCAAGTAATGACAAACCAGACACACCAGATGATCCCATTCATAACCAAATGGCTGAAATGTCAGAAATAGAGTTCAGAATTTGGATGGTAAATAAAATTAACAGAATGGAAGTAAACTTGGAATTATAAATTCTAGGAATAATTTAAAAATTGTCTCAAGAATTCAATGAATTAAAAGAAAAAAATCACAAAAGATTTTGACACATTAAGAAAAGAATTTGCAGCCCTCCAAGAAATGATAAATACAGTAGAATCCCTTAGTAAAATAATGGAGCAGGCAGAAGAAAGAATATTAGACATCAAGGACAAAGTTTTTGAACACTCCAAAATACTCAAAGAGGAAGAGAAGTGGAGAGAAAAAATGGTTCATTTTTTTAGAGAGCTGTGGGACTACTTCAAAAAAGCAAATATTCACCTTATAGGAATCCCTGAAAGAGAAGATGTTCCAAGAGGCACACAACCTTTACTCCCAGAGATCATTTAGGAGAACATAGCGAGAGATAGTGAAATTCAAATAGCAGACAGTTCCAGAACCCCAGCATGACTCATTCCAAATAATGCATCTCCCAGATACATTATAATTAACTTCACTACAGCTAAAATTATGCAAGCAGCAGACATAAGAAAACTATAACCTACAAGGGGAAGAATATTAGAATGACTGCAAATCTCTCCACTGAAACTTTTCATGCCAGAAGAGGATGGTCATCAACTTTTAACCTTCTAAAACAAAACAACATTCAACCCTGGATCCTGTATCCAACTAAACTGAGTTTCATTTATGATGGAGAAATTAAATACTTTAATGAAATGTGCATGTTGAAAATTTGCATGTTGGAGAAATTAAATACTTTAATGAAATGTGCATGTTGAAAATTTTCCATAACTAAATCAGCTCTCCAGGATATTCCCAGACTCATCTTCCACGATGACAAACACAATGCTAAAGTAAACACACTCAGACTCACTCTACAATGCCAGGTAAACTTACTCAAACTCACTTCACAATGGCAAACACATTTTACTAAAGTAAACTCACTCAGAAACTTGTGATCAAATCCCACCTTCCAAAGTAGGGAAAAGTTTTAAAATGTCCACTGGACATAAGAAAAACTTGATACCCAAAATACTACCAGTTATCAATACTCTCAATTAATGTGAATGGCTTAAATTGCCCTCTAAAGAGTCACAGATTGGCTGACTGGATACAAAACTCAAGCCAGATATCTATTGCATTCAAGAATCTCATCTGACCTTAAAGGATAAATATAGACTCAGGGTGAAAGGATGGATATCTATTATTCAGGCAAATGGAAATCAGAAAAAGCAGGCATTGCAATTTTATTTGCAGACACAACGGCCTTTAAACAAACAAAAGTAAAGAAAGATAAGAATGGTCACTTCATTTTGTCAAGGGAAACACGCAACAGGATGAGATTTCAATTATTAACGTTTATGTGTTCAACCAGAATACGCCTCAATTTATAAGAGACACTCTAACAGACATCAGTAACTTGATAACCTCTTAATCGTCAGAGATTTTAACACCCCATTGGCAGTGTTGGATAGATCTTCCAATAAGAAATTAAGCAAAGAAATTTTAGACTTAAACTTAACCATTCAACAATTGGATATAAAAGACATCTACAGAGCATTTCATCCTAACAGATGTGAATACACATTCTTCTCATCATCCCATGGAACATCCTCCAAAATTCTTCACATGTTACACCACAAATCTAACCTCAGCAAATTTAAAATCATAGAAATTATTTCTTGCATCTTCTTGGACCATCATGGATTAAAGGCTAAACTCAGTAACAACAGGAATCTGCATACTCATACAAGACACATGGAAACTAAATAATCTTATGCTGAATGATAGCTGAGATTAAGAAGGAAATTACCACATTTTGTACCACATAGGAACAAAATGATAATGAAGCAATGAATTACCAGAACTTCTGGGATACCGCAAAGGTAGTCCTAAGAGGGAAATTTATAGCATTGTAAGCCTTCCTCAAAAGAACAAAAAGAGAGGAAGTTGACAACTTAATGGAACAACTCAAACAACTGAAAAAGAAAGTACATTCCAACCAGAAACCCAGAAGAATGATAGAAAGAAATAAAATTAAAGCAGAAATAAATGGAATAGAAACAAAAAAATTATACAACAGATCAACCAATCAAAAAATTGTTTTCATGAAAAGGTCAATAAAATAGATAAACCTTTGGGTAACCTAACCAAAAATAAAAGAGTAAAATCTTTAATTTCATCATTCAGAAATGATAAAGACCACATAATGACACCTGAGAAATTCAACAAATTCTTAATGAATATTACAAAAAACTCTATTCTCAGAAATATCTGAAAGAAATTGACCAATACTTGGAATCACTTTAACTTCCTAGACTTAAAAATAAGTGGAAATTCTGAAAAGACCTATAACAAGTACTGAAATAGAATTAATTATACAAAATCTCCCAAAAAAGAAGAGTCCAGGACAACATGGCTTCTCATCAGAATTCTACCAAACTTTTAAAGAGAAGCTAGTACCTACATTACTTAACATTTTCCAAAATAAAGAAAAAGAAGGAATACCTCTCAATACATTCTATGAAGTAAATATCACCCTGATCCCCAAAGCAGGAAAAGACCCAACAGGAAAAGAAAATTATAGACCAATATCTCAATATTCAGTAAGATTCTAGAAATAGAATCCAGCAACACATAAAACAAATTATACATCATGAACAAGTGATGTTTAACCCAGGGTCCCAAGGATGGTTCAATATATGTAAATCTATAAATGTAATACATTACATAAACAAAATAAAAAATAAAGACCACATGATTCTCTCAATTGATGCAGAAAAAGCTTTTCATAATATCCAGCATCCTTTCATGATCAGAACACTTAAGAAAATAGGTATAGAATGAACATTTCTTACACTGATAGAGGCCATCTATAGCAAACCCGCAGCCAATATCATATTAAGTGGAGTAAAATTGAAATCATTTCCACTCAGATCAGGAACCAGGCAAGGTTTCCCATTGTCTCCACTGCCTTTTAACATTGTAATGAAACCCTTAACCATGACAATCAGGCAAAAGAAGGCAATCAAGTGTATCCAAATAGGATCAGAGGAAATCAAACTGTCACTCTTCACAGATGATATCATTGTATATCTGGAAAACAGCAGGAGGGACTCAACTACAAAACTCTTAGAAGTGATCAAGGAATACAGCAACATCTCAGTATATGAAATCAATACTCACAAATCTGTTGCCTTTATATATACAAACAATATTCAGCTTAAAAAGCAGTCAAGGACTCTATTCCATTCACAGTAGTGCCAAAAAAGATGAAATATCTGGGAGTGTACCTAAGAGAGGATGTGAAAGATCTCTGTAAAGAGAACTATGAAACTCTGTGAAAGGAAATAGCTAAAGATGTAACAAATGGAAAAATATACCATGCTCATGACTGGGAAGAATCAACATTGTTAAAATGTCCATACTACCCAAAGCAATCTACAGATTTAATGCAATCCCTATTAAAGCACCTCTCTCGTACTTCAAAGATCTGAAAAAAAGAGTACTTCTTTTAATATGAAAAAAAACCTATAATAGACAAGAAATTACTCAGAAATAAAAACAAATCAGGAGGAATTACTCTTCCAGACTTCAGACTTTACTACAAATCGATAGTGATCAAAAAAACATGTTACTGGCACAAAAATGGAGAGATGTACGGAACAGAATTGAAAACCAAGAGATGAACCCAGACACTTACCATCATTTGATCTTTGATAAACCTATCAGAAATATAAATTGGGAGAAAGATTCCTCATTTAATACATGATTCTGAGTGAATTGGCAGGCAAATTGTAGAAGAATAAAACTGGACCTCCACCTTTCTCCAACAAAAATTGACTCTCACTGGAGAAAACAGTTAAACTTTAAGACATAAAACTTTAAAAATTCTTGGAGAGAGTGCAGGGAAAAAACTGGAAGAATACTTTATAAGGTGGACCCTGCTGGGCAATTGAAGTGATACCAAAAATACATTACTGCAATCTGATTAAACTGAAAAGCTTCTGCACTGCCAAGAACACAGTAAGTAAAGCAAGTAGACAGCCCTCAGAGTGGGAGAGGATATTTGTAGATTGTGTTTCCAACAAAAGTCTAATAACCATAATCCACAGAGCACTCAAACTGATTAATAAGAAAATATCATGATCCCATTTCATTGTGGGCAAGAGACATGATCAGAAGCTTCTCTGAGGAAGACAGGTGCATGGTCTACAGACACATGAAAAATGCTCATTATCTTTAATCATTAGAGAAATGCAAACCAAAACCACTTTGAAATATCATCTCACTCCAGTAAGAGTAGCCCACATCACAAAATCCCCAAACTACAGATGTTGGCATGTATCTGGAAAAAAAGGAACACTTCTCTACTGCTGGTGGGAATGCAAGCCAACATGTTCCTTTTGGGAAGAAGTTTGGAGAACACTCAGGGATCTAAATGTAGACCTGCCATTTGATCCTGTAATTCCTCTACTGGGTATATATCCAAAAGACCAAAAATCACTTTGCAACAAAAATGTTTGCACCAGATTATTCACTGTAGCTCAATTCATAATTGCCAAGTCATGGAAGATGCCCAAGTGCCCATCGTCTCATTAATGGATTAATGAATTATGGTATATGTTAAAGTGACCAGACGTCCAGCTTTTGGTGGGACATTCCTGATTTTTAACAATTTGTCCCACGTCCCGCAGTGTTTTTATAAAGTCCTGATTTTTGGAAAGACTGCATGACAAGCTAGGAAATGGCAGGAGAACGGGAAGCGAATATACAGTTTTCGGCTGCCATGTGGCTATTTCACCAGGACATGAGTTCTATATTATTTTTGTTAATTTTATAATGTTAAACTTTAATAATAGCAAATAATTGTTGAGAACTGATTATTGAGAACTGCTTATCAAAGTTCACATTGTTGATGAGTTATTAGAATTCAACCACTATTGTTTGGACTTAATGAACAATGGCATTTTTTGGCATTGGCAATGATGAAAACACTTTGTAACTGTCTCTTGGATGATACACATCATACTGTATGCTAGTGCTAGTTAAACAAGTGATGTGAACAAATTGGCTATTCAGATAATTTAGGTAAGTAATTTATTTATTTCATGAATTTAGCAGACAGTACTCGTATTATTTATATTTTGTAGTGGTGGCAAAAAGTCTAGCACCGGTCTTGAAAGTGACTTATGACTTACAAGGTATCATTATTTAAAAAATATATTGTAAGGAAAAGGTTAAATCTTGGGCATCAGCAAAAATCATAATAGAGAACAAATTGTTAGAAATATTTCATCATTTTGAAAAAAAACATGTTCCATACAATAATGCACTAAAAATTGTGGGATATGCGCTGTCCTCAGTACTACTATGAAACCAATTGATAATCACTCACACTTTTATATAAAAGATGAATCACAACTGTAGGCCAGGATGAGGAGGAAAGGGGAGGGTGAATGGGAAAGGAGAGGGGTGGTTTGATAGAGGGTGAGTTAATGGTGGGACCACACATATGGAGCATATTGGAAGGGTACAAGTCAAATCTATCAAGTATAGAATACAAATGTCTTAACACTAATTAAGTAAATGAGATGAAAGCTATGTTTATTAGTTGGATGTAAGCACTCCAATTTGTAGAAATAATCAACACATTGAATCACACAAAGCCATAACTGTATTCATGATCTATGTATATATGACTTAATAAAATAAAAAAAAATACTCATTGGGGAAAAGAATCCCTATTTAACAAACAGTGGTGGGAGAACTGGCTAGTGACTTGTAGAAGACTGAAACTGGATGCACACGTCTCATCACTTACAAAAACTGATTCTCACTGGATAAAAGATTTCAATTTAAGACTTGAGAGAATAAAAATTCTAGAAGAGAGTGCAGGGAAAACGCTTGAAGGTATTGGTTTGTGAAAATATTTTATGAGGAAGAATGTGCACAATGCAAGGATACACTTCAAAATAACTAAGATTTAAATTTAGGTTGTGTTTTTTTTTTTAGACAGAGTCTACCTATTTCACCCTTGGTAGAGTGCCATAGTGTCACAGCTCTCAACAACCTCAAACTCTTGGGCTTAAGTTATTCTTGCCTCAGCCTCCCAAGTAGCTGGGGCTACAGGCACTCAACACAATGCTGGACTATGTTTTCGTTGTTGTTGTCAATGCTGTCTATATGGCCCAGGCCAGGTTTGAACCCATTAGCCCTGGTGAATGTGGCTGGTGCCCTAACCACTGAGCAACAAGCCAACTAAGAGCAAATTATAAATGTCTTTCCACAAAAATATAAGTAAGTGAAGTGATGGTTATGTTAATCAGTTTGATTTAAGCATTTCACATGGTGTATCAAATCATCACATTGTACCCCATTGTTGTATACACTTATGCTTTAATAAAAAAATAAATTTAAAAATGGCATATACAGTTCACAATATTCTTGATCTTTGAATTCATTGAATTCTTAGAGTGTTTTTAATTAGGTTGGGTCTTTACATTATTTAGCATATTATTTATAAGGCAATTATTTATTATTATTATAAAATATCACATAATTTAAAAGTTACACAATTTTGTATGTGTATAACACAACTATTATCATTATTAGCTAAGTATATTATCTGTTATGTCTCTGCAGATAGGAATATCTTTCTTACCTCTTATTTGCCTAGAGGAGTCATATTAATTCTCTAAGACTCATCTAAATATCATTTCCTCCTTAAAACCTTCCCTGTCTAGACAGAAAGAATCATACCCTTTCCCTTCTAAAACACCTTTCTTTTATGTCTGACACATCTCCTATTACAGTATAACTTGTCAGTTACTCAGATTATTCTGTCATTATAGTTAGTATGTTAGTATGCACTTCTTGGCTATACTTTATTCATGTGTGCTGCCACTCAGTTCATCATAGGTACTAATAAACTACTGAATTTAATTAATATTATGTAATTATTGTGGAGATTAAATGCAATGACTTTTATCAATTGCCTGATACAGTACCAGGTACTTGCTAATGCTCAGTAAAGCTATTCTTGCTTTTCCTCCTTATTGTACTTTTGCCTCATTTTCCCAAACATCATGAATTCATTCTGCAAGAATAGAATAGTTATTTCTATCTTTCATTGGTCACATGTCTCTTCAAGGTACTAATATTATTTTGCATATCTCATTTGTTTATTTATTCATTTTAGGTCACTGGCCCTGTTCTCACCAGAGATCCCAGTGAGACAGCAAACAGAAATAATATGACATCTCCACCATTCTTGGAATCCAACCCCATGGCAAACCCAACACTGTTTAATAACATCAAGATTGAGCCCCCAGAAGAACTTCTGTCTAATGATGCTAGCCTGCCCCAGGTGGAACCAGTTGACCTCTCCTTTCACAAACCCAAGGCTCCTCTCCAGCCTGCTAGCATGCTACAAGCTCCAGTACATCTTCGCAAGCCACAGTCTGCTCCCCAGACTCCTGTGGTATCCACTACAACATCTGACACGAGTGCTTCAGCAAACATTCCTACCATTCTAACTCCAGGCTCTATTGTGGCCTCCTCTCAGGGCACTGGCAGCCAGCAGATCTTACATGTGATTCACACCATTCCCTCAGTCAGTCTGCGAAATAAGATGGGTGGCCTGAATACCATTCCTGTGGTGGTGCAGTCTCTGCCTATGGTGTATACTGCATTGTCTGTAGCTGGGGGCCCTGCAGCAATTACAGTCCCTCTCATTGGAGGAGATGGTAAAAATGCTGGATCAGGTAAGCATCAGTATTGGCCTATTCTTTGTCCTCATCTTCCTCCACTACCCTTTTGTGGTCATCCTATCTCTTGTTTCTTTTCTAATTTTTTTTCTTTTTCTTTTTTTCTTTTTTTTAGAGACAGAGTCTCACTTTATCGCCCTCAGTAGAGTGCCATGGCATCACAGTTCACAGCAACCTCCTACTCCTCAGCTTAGGCAATTCTCTTGCCTCAGCCTCCTGAGTAGCTGGGACTACAAGTGCCTGCCACAATGTCTGGCTATTTTTTTGTTGCAGTTTGTCCGGGGCCAGGTTTGACCCTGCCACCCATGGTATATGCTGCTGGCGCCCTACCCACTGAGTCATAAGTGCTGCCAGTTTCTTTTCACCTCTTTCATTATTCTGGAATACTGCTTGGAGATAAATCTTTCATAAACATTGTTTTATCATGTCCCTTTAATGCTTAAGAAATTACAATGACTCTCTGTTCTTAGATTAGGCTTCTCAAATAGGTATGTATATCCTTCAGTGACATATTATCCATCTTCTTGACACCTTTATATTATTTGATAGCAAATAATTTAAAGCATTTTATATTTAAAGTATGATTGTTAGAGAGTACAATGCAAAACTTGAACAATTTTTTAACATATAAAATAAACTTCAAAAATAGTTTAAGGTTAATAAAACATTCACCCTAAGTCTTTCCAAGTAAATGTGTATATTCTTCTATTCCATTAGGAATTCTTTAGTGGAAAGGTTGAGAATCTTTCTATCCTTACTATATTTAACCAATCTTACCGTCTGCTTCTCCCAAAAGTTTTGCTTTTCTCCTCCTTACAAAAAAGTGGTCATTGATGTATTGCATCTTCCTTATGTTCTATCTCATTTGGCATCTATCACCCTCTGTTTTAGTTTTTTATTTGCCTATATCACAAATCTATGGACAATATACCCAACTGAATTTTAAATTCCTCCAAAATAATACTCTATCTTATTTTTTTAATGTGTGTTTCTCCAGAGTACCTAACATATTGCTAAACAGTAATCGTTCTGCAATAAATAATTTGGCAAGCAAATGAGCTTGAAAATTTGATCAGGAGAGAATTCATATGCTGTTATATTCCCTTTTATTTAATTTAAAAAGTAAGTTTAAGATTCAGAAATGTATAAATTAAGAATTCCTTCACTAGCATCTTCCGAAACCCACCTAGTTCCGTTCCTGGAGGTATTTCTACTTTAGTTTGTAATCAGGAATGATCAAAGAAAATTATGTGGTCTATGAAGTAGTTCAAGATATATAACTTCACTATATCTGTGGTATTACAATCGGTTTGAGGTGTCATGCCTTAGGAAAGGCATTGAGGAACTGGTATATAATCAGAAGAGAGAGACCAGGGTGGTGGGTATATACAAACTCACATTAAATGAGGAGAGTTAGAGTATTCAAACACATGTCAAATGTTTAGCATGAGTTCAAAATGTGAGATAAGTGGGTGGAAATGACTAGGAGCCATATTTCAGCTCAGTATACTAAGCATCAAGTTGCTAACACTCTGTAGTTGTTTTTTGAATAAAAATATCACTGACTAGTTGCTAATTGTGGTAATAGTACGTATTCATAATGATCTTATAATGTTTTTGAGATATGATATCAATTCCTATAGAGGAAGGTAGAGCCAAACAAACAAACAAAAAGAAAGAAACCAAAAAGGAAATAAAATTCCCTGTGTGAGAATTTTCTGAGATTAAGGCAGTGGTTACAACAAAGGATGACAGGAAGGTGCTTTGAATCTATCCCCTTAATATCTATCAGTCTGCCAGAGCCACCCTATTTCTTTCTTTCTTTATTTTTTTCTTGAAGACAGAGTTTCACTCTGTTGCCCAAGATAGAGTGCCACAGCATCATCCTAGCATGCAGCAACCTTAAACTCCTGGGCTCAAGTGATCCTCCTATCTCAGCCTCCAAAGTGGCTCAAGTTATCCTCCTGCCTTTGCCTCCCAGGTAGCTGATACTGTAGGTGACTGCCACAATGTCCTGTTCATTTTTTCTAGTTTTACTTGAGGCAGGGTCTTGCTCTTGCTTAGGCTTATCTTGAACTCCTGAGCTCAAGAAATCCTTCCACCTTGATCTCCCAAGAGTTCTAGGATTACAGGAGTAAGCCACCACACTCAGCCCACTAGAGCCACTCTAACCAAGCAGAATAAACTTTATTTATTATTTATTTGTTTTTTGTTGTTTCAGGTCATTGAGGATACAAAGAGGTTACACTGTTTTCATTTGTTAGGTAAAGTCCTTCTTACAGTTGTGTCCCACCCTCAAGGTGTTTAATTAATTTGAGTTTTTCACTTATATGTGCATGCATTTGATTGTCCACTGGTTTCATATTAGAACTGAGTGCGTTGCATTATTGCTTGTCCATTTTTGTGATACTTTACTAAGAAGAATGTGTTCTGATTCTATCCAGGTTAATTTGTGTCTGCTGAGGCTGGTAAAGAGTTCCTGACCTTGAGGGAACCACCCAACACAACCCCCCAGAATAAACCTTAAGTGTTCATTGTAGTTTTATGCTAAGGACATTAGCTCAGTGGTCTCCAAAAAGAGATGCTTACTAGACCTTAGGTAGAGCACACAAAACAGAGTAAAGTATTAGGAGGTAGCATGATGGCAGACAGGATGGATGCTTAGCTGATTCTTCCTAGAGCAAAAGGTCAGAGGAAGAGGGCTGAATCAGTCCCACTGTGGAATATTGGTGTGCAGTGGTACTTGGAGTGTGCAGTGTGGAAGTGGACAGCTGGATTGGACTGGAGCTGCAGAGAACTACCACATTTGGGCAAGTTTCAGTGCACTTGTCCAGACTGCCGTGGCAGTAGGTGGGCAGTCCTGTGGGGCTATGGTAGTGCAGCCGCTCCTTTTGGGAGAGTAGATGATGCTTTCCCAAGCAGAATTTGGTGGCCATATTGGATAGCTGGTTCCAATGGCTCTAACACAGGTGGCAACAGGTGAAGGAAGGGGAAAAGTTCCTGGACAAAGGAAAACCTATAGTGACAAAAGGCCCCAGTAGCATGGATAAGTGGACATCTTGGGTTCCGGAAAGAAGTGGCCCTTTACTCATAACAGACTTGGGGGCTCTGAAAAGATTTAAGAAGTAGACACTTGCAAGCGGTATTTGGGGTGCTGTCTAGTGCAGCCTTGTGCAGATTGGCAATGGGAAAAACATCTGTGTGGAGGGTGGGGGAAGTTCCCAATCAAAGACACTCCATTGTGGAGAAGGGCACACCATAGTGCCGGCGGGCAGGCCTCTTGCTGGGAACTTAGGGTGCAGCAGATTGGATTCTGCCAGTGGAGAGCGGTCCTACACTTGGGACAGGCCCAGGGACCTCTGCTCCCCATGTGGATGATTGCAGAGACCTGTCGCTGAGGAATTGTGGCGAACTGTGGACTACCAGATCTCTAGGGGCACAGTGCTGAAGTGGATGGGTGACCATTAGGAACAAAGAAGTTAGCAAACTGCTCTAAGCCTGGAAACCAGAGAGGGGTTAATAGCTGTGTTGTTTATCCACCAAGTTCACAGCGCCACCTGGTGTCCTGAAGTATATTACAGCATAAATATATTCCTACAGAAAATGACCTACATCATGTATTTGCATACATAATTTTGTTTTTGATTTTTTGATTGCTGTTGCCTTTTTTCTTTCTTTTTTCTCTTGTTTTTAATTTGGCTTACATTATTATTATTATTCTCTCTCTCTTTTCCTTCCTCAACTGGTTGCTGGAGCACTTACATCAGGCTATCTTAGTGGGTTTTTTTTTTCTATTTTGTTTTCTTTACCTTTCCTATTATCTTGTATCAATGTGCTTTGCTTTTTGCAAAGTTGTGAGGTTGGCTCTTCTCCTATATTGGAGTTATACATTCAACAAAAGCAAGGACTTCTATATTCTTTATTTTTATTTTATTTTTTTAGCAATAAAGTTTTTTTTTTAATTTCTTATAGTCCAATTTGTAATTGCTAGGTCATGGAAGAAGCCTAAATGCCCATCGACCCACGAATGTATCAATAAATTGTGGTATATGTACACTATTTTATTTATTTATTTTTGGTATTGATTGCAGAATTCTAGCATGAACTATTCTCTCACCCTAGTACACTCCACTGCATTCTCTCAGTTAATAAGAGTCCCTTCTACTCATCCCATCTCTCCCATATGAAGTACTTTGACATCAGCCAAGATATTACCTAAACCCTGTTTCTTGTTTTGTGTTTCTCCTTTTCTTGGTTTGTAGTCTTCTGTTTTCTTTCTCTAGCCCTTCCCCTCCCACCCATTCATTAGATCCAACAGTACATTTGATTTTCTTTTATCTATGCCTAGAAATATATATACAGTTCCCTCTTCTTTCTTTCTTTCTCTTCCCACCCTTTCTTGGCTGAGGGAGGGTGTGACACAGTGGAGGCCTAGCACGTTGAATACAGCAGTATCCTGGCTCAAAGAGGCCAGAAGAACTTTCTAATCTTGGGCCCAGGAAGAAAGTACTAGAAAGATCACGCTACAGAACTTTTCTACTGGTCTCACCCCAGCTCTGGGAAAGTGTAAAGCAGCTGCAAGTGGAGGCGCGGGAAGCTGCACAGTGGGTGGAAGCCCAGGAACCCCCATGGAGGCCGGAGAACCTACACGGAGGCAAGGGAACCCACATGGAGGCACCTCCCACACTGCATCAGTGATAGAAGAGTGATCCTACTGGAATCAAATTTTGGAGAGACACCTCCGCAATTCAGTGGACTGCCAGAGGGAGCCAGACATTGCCCTTCAGAGGTACCAGAGGAGCAGTGCTGCTGGAGCAGAGGTGTGATCTCTGAGGGAGAAAAACATTTGTTGTTTTGTTAACCTCAGGCTTGGAACAAACTCAGGTGGAACTCTTTCCCAGTTTCTATTGAGTACCAGAGGTAATCAGGTTTCAGCTCCCCCTGCTGGCAGAGTGCAGAAGCCTGGGCAAGGAGGCATTATCTTCCCTTTGATTCTGGCAGGTGCAAATCTCTGGCACATTTTCTCATTGGAGAGAACCTCAGCCCCACGGGGTTACCAGTGACTGGATGTGATGGAGGTTCAGGGTGAGGAAGGAGGCACCAGACCCCCTGGACTGAGTCTTTAACTAGATGGGCCTTTCTTGCTCCACAGAGCACCACAGTGAGTAACACTTGTACTAGACCCTTGCTGTCTAGTTGCTGGAGACCTTTTGATCTCTCCCACTTGATCTGCATTTGTGCTGAATGGACAATTGGTTTAGAACTCTTGACCTGGGCTGATCACCCAGGGACCATCCAACTTTGTGCCTTGTCTGTGTTATAGTGGGAGAGTCTGATTCTCCTCTTCCAGTTGTTGCCTGTTGGAAGGTAGAGTATCTTAGTTGCTTGTATTTCTCCAAAACTCAGATTTCAGGCCAAAGCCCAGTTCACTAAGATTGGATAGAGAATAGCTGAATAAAAGGCAGACCCACCAAGCCCAATCATACCAAGTAGGTCCCCAGATTCTCAGGTTGCAGTACTGAATGGTACCTTCATAAAGCTGCAGGGGAAAGACCACAGTCACCAGTCCCAGTTCTTTGGTAAAGGGCAAGTTAACTACAACTCCAAGAGCCCACAATCCAATTTCAACTCACTAGCTTCTCTAACCAAATGGTGAAAAATAATCATGCAGCAGAATCAATGGAAAATCTCTGGCAACATAAATAATCACCATGATTAAAAGATCCAACAAGGAAAGAATATTATAGAGCAATATCTTTTATTAATATAGATAGAAAAATTCAATAAGATCCTAGCAAACAGAATCCAGCAACACATCAAATAAATTACCAACCATGACCTAGTTGGTTTTATCCCAGGGTCTCAAGTTTGGTTCAACATATGTAAATATATAAATATAATACATCACATAAACAAAACAAAAAAAACACAAACCATATGATTCTCTCAACTGATGCACAAAAAGCTTTTGACAATATCCAGCAGCCGTTCATGATCAGAACACTTAAGAAAATAGGCTTAGAAGGGACTTTTCTTAAACTGATAGAGGCCATCTACAGCAAATATCATATTGAATGGAGTAAAATTGAAAACATTTCCACTCAGATCAGGAATCAGGCAAGGTAACTCAATGCCTCCATTGCTTTTCAACATTATAATGGAAGCCTCTTACAAGGGTACATGTGAAACTTCCTAAATGTAGAATATAAATGTCTTAACACAATAACTAAGAAAATGCCATGAAAGCTAAGTTAACCAGTTTGATGAAAATATTTCAAATTGTATATAAAACCAGCACATTGTACCCCATGACTGCACTAATGTACACAGGTATGATTTAATTTAAAAAAAGATTATTAAAAAAATAATGGAAGCCTCAGCCATGGCAATCAGGAAAGAGAAGGAGATCAAGAGTATCCAAATAGGGTCAGAGGAGATCAAATTTTCACTGTTCACAGACGACATGATCTTATACCTGGAAAACCCCAAAGACTCAACTACAAAACTCTTAGAAGTGATCAAGGAGTACAACAACATCACAGGGTACAAAATCCATACTCACAAATCAGTAGCTTTTATATACACCAACAACATTCAAGCTGAAAAAACAGTCAAGGACTCTATTCCTTTCACGGAACTACCTAAGAAGATGAAATATTTGGGAATTTACCTAACAAAAAAATGTGAAAAATCTCTATAAAGAGAACTATTAAACCATGAGAAAAGAAATAGTTGATGTTCACAAATGAAAAAACATACCATGCTCATGGCTAGGAATAATCAACATTGTTAAAATGTCCATACTACTCAAAGCAATATACAAATTTAACGAAATTCCTATTAAAGCACCACTGTCATACTTTAAAGATTTGGAAAAGATACTTGGGAGGTTGAGGCAAGAAAATTGCCTAAGCCCAAGAGCTGGAGATTGCTGTGAACTGTAATGCCATGGGACCCTACCAAGGGTGACAAAGTGAGACTCTGTCTCTAAAAAAATAAAAAGATTTGGAAAAGATAGTACTTCATTTTATGTGGAGTCAGAAAAAACCTCAAATAGCCAAGACATTACACAGAAATAAAAACAAATCAGGAGGAATCATGCTACCAGACTTCAGGCTATACTGTACATCTATAGTGATAAAAACAGCATGGTACTGGCACAAAACCAGAGAGGTAGATGTGTGGACCAGAATAGAGAACCAAGAGATGAACCCAGCTACTTTTTGTCATTTGACCTTTGATAACCCTATTAAAAACCTTCGGTGGGGGAAAAACTCCCTATTTAACAAATGGTGCTGGCTGAATTGGTGGGTGACATGTAGAATACTGAAACTGGACCCACACCTTTAACAATTGACAAAAATTGACTCTCACTGGATAAAAAATTTAAACTTTAGACATGAAACTATTAGGATTCTGAGAGAGAGTGCAGGGGAAACCCTTGAAGGCATTGTCCTGGGAGAATACTTCATGAGGAAGTCCCCACAGCTAATTGAAGGAACACCAAAATACATTACTTGGATCTGATCAAACTGAAAAGCTTCTACACAGCCAAGAACACAGTAAGTAAAGCAAACAGACAGCTCTCACGATGGGAAAAAATATTTGCAGGTTATGTTTCCAACAAAAGTTTAATAACCAGAATCCACAGAGAACTCAAACTTATTAACAAGAAAAGAACAAATGATCCCTTTTCTTTTTTTTATTATTTTTTATTAAATCATAACTTTGTATATTGATACATTTATGGGGTTCATGGTACTCCTTAAATATAAAATGTGAAATGCTTACATTGAACTAAGTAACACATCCATCACAAGTATACTTATTTCTTAATAGTTTTGAGATGTACCATTGCATCCTGCACATTAGAAATGATCATTTTCATTGTGAGACTTGAACAGATGCTTCTCTGCAGAAGACAGGAGCATGGCCTACAGACACATGAAAAAAATGCTCTTCATTTTTAATCATCAGAGAAATGCAAATCAAACCCACTTTGAGATATTATCTAACTATAGTATGAATAACCTACCTAAAAAAATCCCCAAACTAAAGATGTTGGTAGGGATGTGGAGAGAAGGGAACACTTCTGCACTGCTAGTAGGATTGCAAACTAATGCATCCCTTCTGGAAAGAAGTTTGGACAGCACTTAGGGAACTAAAAGTAGACCTACCATTTGATCCTGCAATTCCTCTAATTTGGATAGGTTTTTATCCAAAAGACCAAAAATTACTCTATAACAAAGACATTTGCACAAGAATGTTTATTTGCTGACCAATTCATAAGTGCCAAGTCATGGAAGCAGCCCAAGTGCCCGTTGACCCATGAATGGATTAACAAATTGTGGTGTATGTATATCATGGAATACTATGCAGCTGTAAAAAACATGGGGACTTCTTTTTCTGTTCACATGGATGGAGTTGGATCATATTCTTCTTAGTAAAGTATCTGAAGAATGGAAAAAAAACAGTGTATTCAATACAATTATGAAATCAATATACAACCACCCACACTTTCATACAAAAGATGAGACACAATTATTGTCCAGAAAGAAGGAGAGAGAAGGAGTGCAAGGGGAGAGGAGGGGGTAGACAGGTGCAGGAGGGTAATCGGTGGGACCACCTACTGTGTATATCGCAAGCGTACATTCAAATATATTAATAGTAGAATATGAATGTCTAAACACAACAATTGAATAAGTGGGGTGAATGATATGTTGACCAGTTTGATGTGAACTTGCTAGATTATATATAGAGTCAGCACATTGTACCTCATAAATGCAGTAATGTACACAGTTATTATCTAATAATAAAAAAAGAAAAAAGTATTAAAATTCACATTTTCTTACCCTTTTTCAACATTGAAAGGTAACATGTTTTTATCATGTACAACATGAGGTATTTAAGTATATATACCTTGAGGAATGGTTAAATCTAGATCATTAATAAATGCATTCCTCATGGTTACCATCTTTATAGTGAGAGGGCTTAATGATTACTGTAATATTCACTCTCTACCTTTTTTATGTAACTGTGCTTTTTAATGGAATCACAGATGCTAGAAGCTATTCACTTTATTAATATTTATAATGTTACCAACACTTGTAAATAATTTCTTGGGCATCTACTGCAAGGTTTACTTGTGGTAGGAAATTTTCATACATCAAGAATACTTAATGGATTCATTCCTTTTGAATCTATGTGTGGGTGTTTCTTTATGTTTGAAAGTAATGAATGGTTTAAACTTCATTCGTGCAAATAACTCTAATTTTCTATAAAGAAAATATAACATCATTAACTATAGTGACCTTGCTGTACAATGGATCTATTGAAATGTACTCTTCTTAACAATAATTGTGTATTCTTTGGCAAACATCTCCTTATACTCTATCTTCCCTAACCATCCCAACTTCTGGTAACCACCATTCTACATTCTACTTTTACAGGATCAACATTTTTCGTTTCTACAGTGGATTGAGATCACAGGTTGTTTGTCTTCTTATCCCTGGCTTATTTTACTTAGTGTAATGTTCTCTAGTTTAATCTATTTTGTAACAAATAGCAGGATTTTGTTCTTTTTCATGACAAAACAGTATTCCATCATATGTAATTCATGATTATTTTCTCCTATTCTCCCATTCTGTTCATTTTTTCTTTTATTGTGCAGAAGCCTTTTAGTTTAATTTTCATTTTATTTTTGTGTTTATTGCATTTGCTTTTGAGATATTAGTCAAAAGGATTTCTTCTAGAATTTTTATGTTTTCAGGTCTTACTTTTAAATTTTAATCCATTTTGAGTTGATTTTTGGGCATAGTGAGAAAAAGAAACCCAATCTCATTTTTTTTGTGTGTGTAACTTATCCAATTTTTTTTTTTTTTGCAGCACCATTTATTGAAGAGTTTCCTTTCCCTAGTATATGTTCTTGTCTGTTTCATTGAAGATTAGGTGGTTGTGGGTAGCACCTGTGGCTCAAAGGAGTAGGGCCCCAGCCCCATATACCGGAGGTGGTGGGTTCAAGCCTGGCTCCAGCTCCAGCCAAAAACTGCAAAAAAAAAAAAGAAAAGAAAAGATTAGTTGGTTGTAAATATATGGCTTCCCTTCTTGATCCTCTCTTCTGTTCCATTGATTGATGTGTTTATTTTATTTTATTTTATTTTATTTTATTTTATTTTATAGACAGAGCCTCAATATGTCACCCTGGGTAGGGTGCTGTGGCATCACAGTTCACAGCAACCTCCAACTCCTGGGCTTAAGCGATTCTCCGGCCTCTGCCTCCCAAGTAGCTGGGACTATAGGTGCCCGCCATAACGTCTGCCTATTTTTTGGTTGCAGCCATCATTGTTGTTAGGTGGGCCCCAGGCTGGATTGGAACCCACCAGCTTACCTGTATGTGGCTGGAGCCTTAGCTGTTTGAGCCACAGGCGCTGAGCCGATGTGTTTATTTTATACCAGTACCATGCCAATTTGGTTATGACAGCCTGACAGTATTATTTGAAGTCAATTAATGTGATGCTTCTGGTTTTATTCTTCTTCCCTAGGATTGCTTTGGCTATTTTTTGAGGGGGGGGGTTCTATATGAACTTCAGTATTAAAAAAAATCTGTGTATAATGATGTTAGAATTTTTAAAGGAAGTGCATTTGATCTGTATATTGCTTGGGGAACTGTAGTCATTTTTACAATATTGATTCTTTTAATCCATGATATGGGATTTTTTTTTACATATTTTTGTCATCTTTCAACAGTGTTTAGTGTAGTTTTCCTTGAACTCTTGGTGAAATTTATGGCTGGGTATCTTTTTCGTTGTTGCTACTATTATAAATGGATTTGGCTCTCAGTTTGGCCACAATTTGTGTATAGAAATTCTATTGATTTGTGTACCTTGATTTTGTATTATGACACTTAATTCATTGATCAAACATAGGAAGGCTTTTGGAGAAATTGTTAAAGTTTTCTCGGTAAAGGTCATATCATAAGCAAACAGGTAATTTGATTTTCTCTTTTTCAATTTGGATGCCTCTTTTTTTTTTTTTTTTTTACTTGCCTGGTTGCTCTGCCTACGGTACTTCCAGTACTACGTTGAATAGAAGTAATGACAGTGGGCATTCTTATTCCAATTCTTAGGGGTAATGTATCCAGTTTTCTCCATTAAGTGTGATGTTAGCTTTGGGTTTGTCAAATATGACCAGTATTATTTTGAGGTATGTTCCTTCTGTTCCTAGTATTTTGAGTGTTTTATCATGAAGGTAATGTTGAATTTTATTGAATTTTTTTCTGCATCTATTGAGATGATTTTTAAAATTCTATTATGTGTTGAATCACATTTACTGACTTGCACGTGTTGACTCACCCTTGAATCCATGGTATAAAACTCACTTGACTGTGATCCTTGTCTTTTTGATATGGTGTTGGGTTTGGTTTTATTCTATTCTTTTTTTTGATACTGAATCTCACTCTGCTCCCTGGGTAGAGTGCCATGGCCTCAGTCTAACTCAGAGCAACTTTAAACTCTTAGGACCAGTTGATACCTTTGCCTCAACCTTCTGTATAGCTGGGACTACAGGCACTCCCAACAACACCTGGCTAATTTTTCTATTTTTAGTAAATATGGAGTATTGCTTTTGTTCAGGCTGGTCTCAAACTCCTACACTCAGGTGATCCACCTGCCTCAGTCTCCCAGGGTGCTAGTATTACAGGCATGAGCCACTGTGCCTAGCCTGGTTTTATGCTATTTTGTTGAAAGGTTTTACATTTAAGTTTGTCAAATTATTCATCTCTAGTTTTCTTTTGTTGTTGGGTCCTTTTATGGCTTTAGTACCAGGGTGATACTGGCTTTTAGAGTGAATAAGAGATTCCCACTTTCTCAAACGTTTCTCTACAATTGGTACCAGTTTTTCTTTTTATAGTTGATATAATTTGACTGAGTCACACTGGTCCTGGGTGAGAATTTTTGTTGGGATATTTCTTATTAGTAATTCAATCTTACTATTCATTATTGGTCTGTTCAGAATTATTCCATTGTGTGTATATTTATCATAAACAAGAGAGAAAGAGAATAAACCAAAGTGGGATTGGTGGGGAATGAGAGAAAAGATACAAGAGACAAGGATGGGATCAGAAGGTCTGGAGCAGTCACAATGGCACCTAGAGCCAAAATAGAAAATCAGCTTTATTTTATAGTATCTCAGGAGGATTGTTTATGAGGAAGTAGCATAGACAAAAAACATATTTTTGGTCTTACAATATGATTGGGAAATGTAGATAACTTTATCAAGAACAATTCATGCTGTTAATGGTTTTTACTGTATAACATAGTTAGCATATGTTAAAGATAAGAAATAAAAGGGAAGGGTCACATAGTTTTTCTGCATAGTTTCTAAAGATTAACTATCTCTTTAAAAAAAGACATATGTGACTTCTGGCAAAATATCTAAGAAGGAGAAAATCATGTTGTTTTAAGAGAAGGAAAAGCATGTTGACTCAGCCCAAGGAAAGCGGCTAAAGGTTGTTCCCTAAGCGTCTTTCACGCCATGGGGACTCTGCTTCCTCATGGCTCGCTCTCCACATATATTGATATATATTCTATATATTGGTATGTATATTCTTTATTCATGCATCCTTTGATGTACGCGTAGGTTGTTTCCATATCTTGTCTATTGTAAATATCACTATAATTAACATAGGGATACAGATATCTTTATTATACTTATTTAATTTCCTCTGGATATATGCCCAGAAATGGAATTGCTAGATTGTATGGTGGTTATGTATTTAATGTTTTGAGGAATCTTCATACTGTTTTCCATAATGAATACATTTATGCCTTTGTGAAATTCAATGTGTTTATTATTTGTACAAATTGGAGTGCTTACATCCTACTAATTAACATAGCTTTCACCTCATTTACTTAATCACAGTGTTAAAACATTTGTGTTCAATACTTGATAGATTTGACTTGTATCCTTTCAATATACTCTATAGATGTGGTCCCACCATTAAACCTCCCTCTATTGAACCACCTCCTTCCCTTGCCATCCCCTTCCTTTCATCCCCCTCCCCCTCCCTCCATCTTGGGCTGTAGTTGTGGTTCATCTTTCGTATGAAAGTG